>WAAF01005021.1:1283682-1339787 GCA_013400475.1 Tricholaema leucomelas | reverse complement strand
AAGGACCTGGGGGTCTGGGTCGACGAGAAGCTCAACATGAGCCTGCAGTGCGCACGTGCAGGCTGGCACGTGAGTGCACCTCTATTTAATAGCTGTGGGCTGAGATCAATGGTCTCATTGGCCACCAATAACCAATCAAGCTTGCAGTCAGCCAACCTGGCCATTATAGGCAAGGAGCCACAGGCCTGGACTTTCCAAATATGGGGCTCACATGGGCCTAGCACCCAGCAAGCCTGAGCTACACACGTGGGGCTTACACAACCTAAAGCCTGGGCAGGCCAGACTCCACGTGGCACCAGGCCCCTTGTGCCCCTCTGTGCTGGCCATGTGCTCACCCCCGACTAAGAGCAGGAAAAACATGTCCAGGCAGGGCAAGGCATATGCAAGCCTGTTTTCAGGCCTATGGCCCTCCACAACACAGCCCAGATCAAACATTTTCATTCTCTGCTTTGGCTTGAACTCATGGTTTCGAGTAAAGAAGAACTGTGCCCATACACAAGTCAAGGTTTTAAGATCTAGTCCCTCTTTATTTTTTAAATACATACTTTTTTTGTGAGGAAAGATACATTTCTCCTTCCAAAGCTGAAGGTTGCATTGCTGGACTTTCTTTGTAGAACAAATCCATTACAGTTGTGCCTCACTACAGTGCAAGAGCTGAAGGTTGCATTGCTGGACTTTCTTTGTAGAACAAAACCATTACAGTTGTGCCTCACTATAGTGCAAGTGCCTTGGGCAAGTGCCTGAGGGTTCAGTTTTGGGGTTCATTCACAAGCATGGGTTCACAGGATCCCAGGATGTTAGGGGTTGCAGGGGACCTCCATAGATCATTGAGTCCAATCCCCTGGCCAGAGCAGGACCATGGAATCTAGTGTAGTGCTTGAAAGTCTGCAGACAAGGAGACTCCACAACCTCTCTGGGGAGCCTTTTCCAGTGCTCTGTGACCCTTACAGTAAAGAATTTCTTCCTCATGTCGAGGTGGAACTTCCTATGCTGTAGTTTATACCCAATCCCCCTTGTCCAGGGTGCAACTGAGAAGAGTTTTTTCCCTCCCTCTTGACCCCCAGCCCTCATATATTATAAACATTGATTAGATCCCCTCTAAGCCTTCTCCCACCAGACTAAAAAGCCCTCTTCACAAGGCTGAGGCATCTTCTGTCTCACAGCACTGACTCGAAACAGAGGGAGCGAGAAGGAGGGAAAATGTTTGCTCTCATGCAGCAGAGAAATCGTGTGGCTTTGCAGATGTTGTGTGGGACGTCTGTGGTGAGCTGTGAGCTGCTTCTCCTGCACTCACATCTAGCCCTAGTCTGCTGGAAGCAACCTTGTTACTTGTTTGCAAACAGTGCTGTTTGTTTTCTAAATCATGTGTCTAGAGGACACACCATGATTAGCAATAAACTGAATTAAAAGGGCAAAAGCTGGAGAGAGAGAGAAAGAGAGCAGAGGGAAACTCCTGTACCTGTTCCCCTGCTCATCCCTCACCACTGTGTGTGTTTTTGCTCTGCTGCAGATCACCACAGACAGGATGCTAATGAGCTGTGCAGGGGGTCGGGTTTGCATGCTACAGGAAAGAACTGCTATGTCTTGCTAATTTGATTTTAATATCTGTGCCATGCTATTGTTTGGCCTAGAAATTAGATTGCTTTTTACTAATATAATTGGCTAATTAAAACATCTTCTTCTGAAGGAGATGGGGAAGATACCCACAGTCCTTAAGTGACTTGGGACATAATAAAATAAACATGAGTCAGTTCCTAATCCAACAAGAGCTCGTTTAGAGCACAATGAAAGGAGTATCCTCAATACAGCTTTCTTAATAAGCTTTGCAGATAATTTAGGGTCCAGTCTTCCACCTCTGAACTGCAGATAGAAACACTGCAATTTAGAAGACCCAGTCCTGTAGGTATCACTACAGATGTCCTAACAGGTGGTTAACTATTACCAGTTCCATACATTTGCAGTGTTCTATATAGTTATTCACCGGGGGCTAATTGTGAAGATGGAAGGAAAAAGATACTCCAGAACATACTCCCTCTGTCCTAGCAACTAAAACATACCTACATTTAGTGTAGGTATGTTTTAGTGGGAGGTGTCCCTGCCTATGGCAGGGGGCTGGAGCTGGATGATCCTTGAGGTCCCTTCCAACCTAAACCATTCTATGATTCTATGATACATTTGCAACCTGAAATTATGATTTTGATATTCCCTTCCTTCCCTCTCTGCTACCACTTGTCACCTGGTCTGAGACCCTGAAAGGAAAATCATGCAGGGCAGGGCACTGCTTTCCTCTTTCCATCTGTTTAGAGATGATACAGTGTAGAGAGATGAGGAAGGGGCAAGTCTTACCTCTGCCATGATAGTACACTTGGAGCAGCACAGGAAGTAATGTCCGTTAAACAGATCATCTTCTTATCTTGGATCCCAGCTGGAACAATTGCAGCCTCCTTCCCTTGTCAAGCTCATTGGATTCCACCTTAATACATTATCCTTCAGACAGGACTCAAGGAGAAGGCCTATCCTAGCCAATCTATCTTTGAGCCTGGAAAGACTTTGAGGGACTTATGCTAATCATATTTAATTTGTATGTACAAATGCTTCTAACTAAATGTAGGCTTCCCTTAGTATCTTCAATTAAACACTCTGGATGTACTCCAAAGTTACAAATTCCTTCAGTAAGCCAGTAGGGAATGATAATGAATTATTGCTAATATAGCCATAAAGCTTTTATTTGCATAAGTAATATGAAGCTAATGTGTGGATAAAATTAAACTTTAAAATGAAATACTGTTAAAACAAAACTGTTAATGAATTTGGACACATTACAGAGCAGGTGTACTTGGCAGCTGGCTGGAACAGATAACCCTAATAGAAGTCTAGTTGAATCAAAATCAATATTGAACATTGCCTAGCACATTGACAATAGTTTAGCAGGTTATTTGTGCTCATCTTCTCTGTTCTGATGTGCTTCATCATTGTTAGCTTCCATAGTCAGAACTAAAGCAAAAGAAGGTCTCTTAATCACAGAATCACATGTAGGAGGAAGAACTAAATCAGTGAATTGGAGTATTTTATTCTCTTCTTTACTCTTACACTTAGGTAGGATTGAGAGAAGCTGCTCTGAATTCTCCCTAGTGTGGGAGAAAGTCACATTCCAAACAAATGATGGGCGTATGTCCTGCTTCTACCAGCACTATTATTGTTATTATATTAAGGTTGGTATTATCAAGGCTGGACTGACTAATAATTTCTTGTTCATTCATACTGAAGAAGTCTTTCCCCAATCCATTGTGAATAATTTGGGCTGCAACAGTTTGAGGGAATAACTCCAGACTAGAGCATTCTTAAGCCCAGAACAATATGCAATGAAGAAACTTTGAACTAGTGAATTCTGCCTCTGTAAGCTATAGAAAGATACAGGCTGCAGTGTTTTGATTATTGTACCTGAAGCAGAATGTAAGTGACATCTCCCAATTGTCATATGACATTAAACTAAATATTTATAGTGTCTTCCTGACAAAAACTGCCAAGTGATTGCTGGACTTGCCTCCACTTCACTCCTGTACAAGCCACGCTGCTATTACACGCATGACTTACTTGCAGAGGCTTAGCTTTACTCCTGGTAAAGATATGCAGCTGCTCCAGTGCAGAAAGATTCAGCTGAGTCCCACTGCTAGGCTCTTGTGCTGATATAAAGCAATGTACATCAAACTGCATAAAGCCACTGCTGAGTGTTTTATCAAGATATCCCAACCCTGCTCACTTCTGGGGTTGGACGTGGACCATATTGTGAGTGCCCAGATTTTCTGCCATCTCTGAGATAAGATGGAGTCACTGAATGTTTTGGCCAGCAGAGACAGGAGCATTTTTGGGGCTGGAGGTTTCATTATCGTGGCTGAGAAATAAATTCATTTTCCATTTTGCACAGGAGGATTCTGTACTTCACCTTCTTGCAGAGGCTAAAACTCTGGCACCTGGAAAGACGAAAGCCATCAGCTCTCAGCTGGTCTTTCATCTCAGATGGAAGGGTCTGTGTTGACTGTAACTAAGAATTTGTCCATAGCTGTGTTCTTTCAGAGCAGAAAGAACTTAGCAAAGTTGTTGTATTTCTGTGGGGTTTGTGTAGCTGACCTACATACACAGCTTTGAAAACTTCAGTTCTTAGGAACTAAGGTTGAACTCAGTGGTGCTTTTTGATGCAAAAGCCACTTAAGACTTTCCTTCATTTTTTCTCCTCTATATTAACAGTTGGGGTGAAAAAATGTAGGAGATATTTTCCTTAGTGTTTCATTTCAGTTATTTGGATTGTTTCTTATACAGGATGAAATCAATTTCCTTTCTGTACTAAGGACAGGCTGTGAAGCTAAAACCAAGCTGGATCTGGACAGGACAGTAAATCAAACTGGCTGGCTCGTCATTCACAGTTTGACTCTTGTATGTGTGATGATCTTATTGCTGTGGGATACTGGACTGCTTTGTGTTTAGAAGATACATGGGACACCAAGTGTTCTCTACCATTTTGCACTTACTTATATTACATTTAGTATTTTCATCTACTTTTTTACATATAACTTGTCCAGCTTACAGGTTACATCTTTTCTTATTCATAGTATAGCTGTCTCCTAGCTCAGTGATTAAGAGGGAAAGCAATAGGAGGCTGCCTGTGTTCGTTATTAAGTATGCTGCCTCCTGCAAGACCAGAAGCAAACTTGGTCTTTCCAACATAGAGGAGACTGCAGAGTTTGCAGGGGGGTTAATAATTTGGGGCAGAGCACCTACCTGAGGCTTGTTCATTAAATTGTACCACTCAAAGGTTTCCAAAGTGGGCATCTGTCTTTGGCAGAGATCCATATGCCTCTCTCATGCCAGGGCTACGTGTGGCTGAGCTGGTGCTGGGTCAACATGTGAGCTAAATCCCTTGGCGTGAGGAAAGGAGCAGAGAGAGGCTGCTAACACTGGCACTGCCTCTTGCTCTGGCACCCAGACTTGAGCCTGGCTTAGGCATAGCCTGTGTGGCAGTAGGACACAGAAAAGGATCTCTCCCAGTTTGCTCCATGAGCTCCCCAGGAAGTGGTGCAATGTGTACAGGTCTTGCCTGGTTTATGCTCTTAACACAGGCAGGTCATGAAGCTGTCCACTCTGAGTTACCAAGCTGTTTCGTTTTTATATGCTTGTGTCTAAGAATAAACAACTCATTCTGATCCCTGGAGACTGTGAATAAGCAGGGAGCAATGGGAATAAGGCCTGCATTTGCTGGACAGGAGACATGTCTAATGCCTGCACTGAAACACACCTGTGCTTGCTTTCCCCAGAGGAACATTTTGTATTCAGAGTATGCAAGTCTTGAACAGATGAAGAGAGGGATGCTCCTTAGATCTCTGATTCAGCAACAGCTGAGAGGATTTAAATTGTGCTTTTGATAAACAGAGAAGCACAGACTGTGCTTCTGCTCATAACTTGAATGTCAGATTTCAGCCTTGTGCAGTTGGAACTGATGAGTTATTAAACCTTAGAAACTGAACCTGATAATGGACATAGCAACTCCGCGAGCCTTAATTAGAGGTGCAGCCTGGGCCATGGCCTGTCTTTTCACACACAAGAATTCACTCTGAGAAGCGTGAGCATAGTAGGAACAATTTGTCAGGAATGATACTGTGAATGTGGATTTCCTTCACAGTGGCCACTGGTCTAAGTCAACCTGAGAATCAGAGAATCATAGAATCAGTCAGAGTTGGAAAGGACCACAAGGATTATCTAATTCCAACGCCCCTGCCATGGGCAGAGACACCCTACCCTAGATCAGACTAGCCAGATAAAAAGTTATTGAACTCAATGGGGACAGTGTCAGCACCAGGACAGCAATATAGGAAGCATGATTAATTTTGGGACCAAGTTTCAAGAGCCAGGTTCAACAGCTCACTGGAAACACACCTGTTGTACTGCATTGTTTATTAAAGACGCTGGGAAGCAGTGGTGGTAAAACATTAAATCACAAATGAATGCTCAGATCTGAGTTTACTCAGTTCTGCTTTTATTCACTGCTGCGCCTCAGCTCTAGAAGAATTTGAATACTGGAATGTAAATCACCAGTTTGAAATGCTCAGAAGACAAGGCCAATGTCTCATCAATTTATGTTTGTCCCAGATGGCCTCTATATCCAGGAGTGTGCTTGAAACTCTGGATTATAGGCATAAAAAGATGAATAGAATTGTAATGATTTGCTGTAAAAGAGGACTAAGATTTGGGGAGCATGATGAAAGCCAAGTATAGCCTAAGCATTTTCCTTCTCTGCAGTTCTTCAAAGGAGTGCAGTGGCAAAACCAAAAGAGATGGCAAGGATATGTTTTAGATTACCGTGCTAAAGCAAACAGATGGTTTACTTTTTCTCCTCTTTCAAATGTGTAGCTACTGCAGTCTCATTATATCTCTTGGAATGGTTTCAGATATCAATTTAGTTTGTAAAACTGAGTTGATTGAATAATAGGTATATCACAATTTCAAATCAATTAGAAACATTGCTCGCCAGAGGAGCTGCTGGTTTACTTGGATGTCAATAACAAAACTGTATAAGCCATCAATTACTTTGGACTATTTAACATTATTACATCTCATGGCAGCAGGGACAGTTCTGCTGATCTTAGTTGGCAGGAGCTGTTAGAGATGGGGCAAGCTCATTTGTGACCAGATGCACAGCAGCTTTGAGGGAGCTTTGTTACTTAGTGCTTGTGTAAACGACTCCTTCCCATCAGTTAGTTCTCAGCTCTATCTATTTCCATCTCCCTGTCCACATGCTCTTAGGAGGACAGATGCAGGGTGCTTCCTTTTGACTTCAGGAAGGTGCCTTCAGTGCATGCTCATTGCTTCTTTATTTTTCCTCCTTAACTGAATATGTTATTTTCTCTTCTGCATCTAATCATCAAACTGTTGTGTTGGNTGTGCAGCCTGAAGAAGAGGAGGCTCAGGGTGACCTCATTGCTGCCTACAACTACCTGAAGGGAGGCTGTAGCCAGGTGGGGTTGGTCTCTTCTCCCAGGCAACCAGCAACAGAACAAGGGGACACAGTCTCAAGCTGTGCCAGGGGAGGTCTAGGCTGGCTGTTAGGAGGAAGATTTTGCCAGAGAGAGTGATTGGCACTGGAATGGTCTGCCCGGAGAGGTGGTGGAGTGCCCATCCCTGGAGATGTTCAAGACAAGCCTGGATGAGGCACTTAGTGCCATGGTCTGGTTGATTGGCTGTGACTGGGTGCTGGGTTGGACTGGATGAGCTTGGAGGTCTCTTCCAACCTGGTTGATTCTGTGATTCTCTGAAAAGCAAGAGCTATGGATAGATGAGATCCCTTTTCTTTTTTTTGCTAACTGTAACTAGATGTTCAGCCCAGAACAATTGCTTGTAACCTGGTTTGTCTCTCACAATCAGGTGTTTCATACAAGTTCTCTTGAGGGAATAAAATTATCCCTGAGAATCTAATTTTTCAGAGAAGGGGATAGAATAAGGTGATAGATGTGGGTTTTAAAAACCCCTGTGAAATACGATGTTATCAGCATCCTTCCTAGAACAGTGCTGGCTTTTGTCATTTAATCTGTTATTAGTTCAAACCATGATTGTTTTCTTGTCCCACTGGGGCCTCTGACACAAAAGCACTTGCTTAAACCTGTTTCTGTTTGGTGGAGCAGCACTTCTCTAACTAACTCTCAGGGAATTTAGGTGACCTCAGGTGTCTACAAATGGTGTTGCCACTTCTACTAGGCCATGAGAGTGCTTTGAGAAGGTGGTTCTATCTTCCTTATTCATCATAAAATACATCAGTAACAGAGAACCATGCAAAAAAAAACCCAACGAGTTACTCACATTTCAGGTCCTGTGTGACAGGACCTGTTCCGCGGACATCTGAAAACCTCTCACTTGGCAGCTGCTGTGTGGAGGTTTGAGCTATAGCCTCCTGGATCTGTAATTGAGGTGCTGGGGTCAGTTTAGATGTCGTTGCAGGAGAAAATTCACACACAGATAAATGAATATTGCCTTTTTGCCCTCCAGTGGGATCTGAAGTAGACCAATGTATGTGAACTGGGCCAAGCTTTGCACTGAGATCTGAATGGGGACAGTGTACTGAGGACATCCCCCAGGTGCCAGCCCCCCTGATGCTGGAACAGGAAGTTTAGGCAACCCTGAACCAGTTTCAAGGTTCTTTGCATTGGGTATTTTCTTCCAGTGACAGCTGGTCAGGTTGTGGAGCACAGATATTCAATGAAGAGAGAGAGGGGAAGCTCCTCCAGCCCCCTTAAGGAACCTTCTCCTCTCACCTCTGCACTGAAACATGCGACCAGCATGGGACCAAATCTTCCATTAAGGGGCTACACTTGACTTCAAGGTCCCAGGACTTGAGATAAGTCTTGCCTGTGGGTGCCTGGAAGACTCTGAAGTGTCCCAACATCTTGGTATCGAGGTGCTTGCTCTGTTTAGCTCCACAGAGTCCTCCCAGGCCAGGTGGAGGGATGTTGAATTGCATGGAATTCTACTTTGTCCTGCAGTCACAGCTGCATGTGTGTGGGTATGAGAGCTAAAAGGTAAGCTGCCCTTGTGCTTTAATGCATGTCTCCTGCTGAGCTGCTTCCAGGGCCTCTTGCAGAGATATTTTCTTTTACATCACATCCAGTACTTCTAGAACAGACCAGAGGAGCTCAGCTACCTCTTCCATTTCCTCATTGGTTTGGTTAGGACTGTAGTAACACAGGGGGCTATAATCCACACTAGACACAGCATGAGCAACCAAATTCACGGCCTCGGGCCCCAGACTTAAACTGAGAATATTATTTGTGTTAATTAGAGTATTTAAGGAGCAGCAATAGCTTTGACTGACCCTCATCAGTCTTGGATCACCAGAAGCTGGTTTCGGCTAGGGCAGAAAGTGATTCCTAGTTCGGGTTTGTCAGCCACCTCTTGTCCCACTGAGCTGCAGTCAGTGAGACCAACCTGGGTCACTGCACAGGTTTTCAGGNAGCTTCCTCTTCTTCAGGCTGCACACCCCCAGCTCCCTCAGCCTCTCCTCATAGGCTTTGTGCTCCAGCCCCCTCATCACCTTTGTTGCCCTTCTCTGGACATGTTCCTGTATCTCAACATCTCTCTTGAATTGAGGAGCCCAGAACTGGACACAGCACTCAAACCAGCACAAACTCACACAACAGACTTTCCCTTCTGCACCCTGAAGTGATGTTGGTCAGGGCCACAAAAAACTGTGGGCAATTCATTTTCTTTTCTACCTGTCTGTCAAATCTTCTTTCCATGGGCCAAGTGGTTCCAGCAGATGCCCTGGGGACAGGACGCAGGCACACCAAAGCAGCCAGCATGGGCACCTCTGTGTCATTGGAGAGGCTGCTGCTGGTCTCTTCTCACAGGACTGGAGACAGAACAAGGGGGAGTGGCCTGATCAGTGTTGAGTACAGGGACAGAATAACCTCCCTTGTCCTGCTGGCCACACTGTTCCTAATACAGGCCAGGATGCCATTGGCTCTCCTGCCCACCTGGGCACACTGCTGGCTCCTGTTCAGCTGCTATCTACCAACACCCCCAGGTCCCTTTCTTCCTGGCTGCTCTCCAGCTACTCTGTCCCCAGCCTGTATTGCTGCTTGGGGTTGCTGTGTCCAAAATGCACAGCCCTGCACTTGGCCTTGTTAAATCTCATCCCATTGGCTGTTTAGTTGTGTTTTTGCTGTTGTTGTTTTGTTGTGTTTTAATTGGCTTCTTTTGGCATCGATCTCTGGAAGACAGTAAAAATATTTATTCAGCGTAGGCAGGGTGACAGATATCTCTTGTATGAAGAACTATTTGATGAGCTGTTGGTTTGGAGTGCCTTTCCTATTCATTGAACTAATTAGCTCTACAAATCTTACTGTCAACCAGTCATATAGCCACTTATTTATTCCCCCATGTGCAGAGGTTTTTTTTTGCTTTGCTGCATATATGCAGAGCTATAAAACCAAATGCGCCAAAAATCGTCTCTTAGTTGGATATAAATGGGAGCAAAATACTCTTGGAATTATTATTACATGTGCCATTAGTTTTTATTTGAACTGTCTTATAAAAATGCCAAGCTGCTTGCTTTGTTTTTCAGTGTTGCACTCATGTGAATGTAGCAAAGTCGGTGATCTTTTTCTCTTCTTTTACTGCTGCTTTACTTTCTTCAGGGATAGAGTAGGAAAATACTGCGTCAAAGGCAGGGCTTGCCACATGGCTACCTGGAATCTCCTGCTGCATCTCTTCAAAGTTATTGCTTGGTGTTAACCTCCTCTTGTGCTTTCTGTCCTTCTGCAAGCTTAGCGTTTTTGGCAGCCTTATTAACATCCTAGTGAGTGGAGTTAAGTATTTAATGCAATTAAAGCATTTCGAGCTCATAAAAATACAGCCTGTGAGACTGGCCTGGGCTGTGTTTAGTGAGAGTGAGGCTGGATGTTCCTGGCAGTCATGGTGCAGAGGGCACTCTCATGAAATATAGCTAGAAAATGTGCTTTGTGGGAAACAAAAGTATGAATTATGTGATTCCTGGCACAAAGGTCTCCTGTGATTTGATTGCTGTGGCATTTCTGATTTGGGGCAGTATCTCCAGAGTGGAGACTCAGCAGAATGTGTCAGCAGCCAGCGCTGCTCTCACAGAATGATGAAACGTGGCCTAGGACGTATGTGCTCGCCCCATGAAATGTGGCCAGATGTTTTAGAGCTGCAGATTTGCCTACACGAGTTGCCAGTAATCCCTGGAACTTGTGCAATGTAATGGCCAACTGGAATTGTAATGCCTGTTGGGAAGGGATTTTCCATTTTGTAACCTGATGTCTTCAAAGTCATCACAGCCAAGATTTGTCTTCAACAGATGCGGCATCCTCTGCTCCTGAGCTTGGAGTTCATGGAGATGTTTGCCAGTTGCAGAGCCACACCACTAGTGGGCTGGGCTCTAATGGGCCACAGGACATTCCTGTGGCTTCTCAAGTCAGGCACAGGGGTTTTGTTTGTTGCTTTGTTGGTTTTTTTTTTCCATGTTGGTGTTCTCTTGTGTCCCTCTTACCCCCCAGTAGAAAAGCCACCAGCACACCTCATTTTGGAAGCAGATGTAATGGACTTGTGTAGGATCTGCTACAAGCACAATTAAACTGCATTTGAAAGCAAGCATTTACAGGGTTTTTTTCCTTCCCACCAAAAGAAAGCCCAGTTCAAATGAAGCACAGAGTGTGTGCAGCCAGAGGCAATGAGTGGTGAAAGCAAAGCTATAAAATGGAAAACTACTAAACAGAACTGCACTAATTAGCTCCAGAGTGCTCCTATTTGACTATTAGAACTGCGTGTCCCATTTTGATGTGAGAACTTCAAAAAGGATGTTGGCAAATTGGAAAGGATTTGGGAAGGGTTTACAAGAAAGATTTGAAGAACATGCTGTCTAAACAGAGACTTAGATTTTTTATCTCTTCATCTCATTCGAAAAGAAGAATAAAAGTACAGGCTGGATGGTAGGAGGAAGTTCTTGATGGAGAGAGTGATTGGCATTGGAATGGGCTGCCCAGGGAGGTGGTGGAGTCACTGTCCCCGGAGATGTTCAAGAAAAGCCTGGCTGAGGCACTTAGTGCCATGGTCTAGTTGACTGGATAGGGCTGGGTGCTAGGTTGGACTGGATGATCTTGGAGTTCTCTTCCAACCTGGTTGATTCTATGATTCTATGCTTCTATGATTCTATGATTCTATTACTTGAGGAAGAGATCTGTGATAATAATGATTCTTTAATCTGGAGTTAGAAAGTACAAAAGCTATGTTGGGCAGCTGTAGATAGACATGGCTCAGTTACACAGTTTTGAGTGGGGACATAATGGAACATTTGAGTGGCTTCATAGTGTTGGGTATTGTTTGTGGACAAGAATGAATCCTCTAAGCTGTAGATCTGATGGACCTGTAAAACAAGTCAACAGAATGGCAGGGTTTGGAAAGGACCTCTGGAGATCGAGTCCAAATCCCTCTCCAAAGCAGGGTCACCTGGGGCAGATCACACAGGAACATGATCAGGTAGGTTTTCAAAGTCTCCAGAGAAAGAGGCTCCACAACCTCTCTGAGCAGCTAAGTCCTCTAAATGCTCTATCTCATCTTGGACAAGACAGATAATCATAGCAGGGCAATGGTGAAAACCACTGAACCTAATTTGCAGGTGAAATCAGACAAGTGTGGGAATGTAGCTGGGTGATGTAACTGCTTCTGATAGCTGTGGAAGATACTCAGCCATCAAGATGATGGTGTTTGGTAAACTGGAAATGGTGATGAAGACACCAGGCCTGTTTTGTGGTCAGTTCTCTGTTTTTTCTCTTCATGAACAGTAAAATGTTGAGGTGAGATTAAAAGAGAAGTCATCCCTTCTGTGCAGTGTGTTAGTGCCTATCTTTGAGGAGAAGGAAGTCTGCAGAGGATGGAAATACATTTAAACAAGCACAAAACCTGCAAGTTACAACTCTTCAATATCAGGCTCTACCCAAGACCTCTGAAGTGGGACTCTGTTGTGGAAGCTTTGTTGCAGCCTCTGTGTGTGTGTGTGTGTAGGCTTTTGACAGTGGAGTTGAATGAGATGACGAGAACAGGAAGAGGGTTTGAAACATTGGAGACGAGAGACTTCAAGTTTCATATAGAATCACAGAACGATTTAGGTTGGAAGGGACCCCAAAGATCATCCAGTTCCAACCCCCTGCCATAGGCAGGGACACTTCCCACTAGAACAGGTCACTCAAGGTCTCATCCAACCTGGCAATGAACACCTCCAGGGAAGAAGCACCCACAGCCTCCCTGTGCCACACCTCTGCCAGTGTCTCACCATACTCACTGGAAAGAACTTCTTCCTAATATCCAGCACAAATGTCCCCTCTGCCAGTTTAAATCCATTACTCCTCATCCTGTCATTACAAGATCTTGTCAATAGTCCCTCCCAAGCTCTCCTGTAGCCCCCTTCAGATACTGGAAGGCCACTCCAAGGTCTCCTCAAAGCCTTCTCTTCTCCAGGCTGCAGAGCCCCAACTCTCTCAGCCTGTCCTCATAGCAGAGCTGCTGCAACCATCTGAGCATCTTCATGGCCTCTACTTGACTCTCTCCAAAAGTTCAATGTCCTTGTGCTGGGGGCTCCAGAGCTGTATACAGTATTCCAGATGGGGTCTTGGCAAGTACTGGTTCATCCTTGACAAGGCCTCCTTTCTGTCTGTGTCATTTTTGTTACTCCATCATTTTCATTCTGTCTCTCCTTAAACATCCTTCCATCACCCAGACCTGATCCCGTGACAGTTCTTCGCTCAGTGCACTTCCATTGGGGAAATCCTGTATATGTGCAGGCTTGCAGGAGAATCTTCAGCTGCTTGCCAGCTGTGACTGAAACCAGACAAACTTCTACTGGAGCAAACAGAAGTAAGACTTGATTGTAACATTTAGGCTGTGCTCAGCTTGAAGTCAAGGACATTCAGAACTAGGTTATGACTTCAGAGAATCACAGAATTAACCAGATTGGAAATGACTTCTATGATTATCGAGTCCAACCTATCACCTAACCCTTCTAACGAACTAAACCATGGCACTAAGTGCCTCATCCAGCCTCCTTTTAAACACCTTCAAGGATGATGATTTGCTTCCCCATTGGACTGTTGACAGCAATTCTGAAAGGATGCTTCTGCATACAGTTGGCCTTACTACAGAGAAATCTCTTTCCTCTGGTGCCACAACCTCTTTTGCTCATCATAAGGGCACAACATGTTATTTTGATTGTTTTCTTTCAGCATCCAGTCCACACCACTGCTTCACCCAAGTGCTTCACCTTGGTACCTTGTTGTGGTACCAAGCTCATCACAGCTTCTGAAGAGGAGTAAAATAAAGAAGTCTTTGAGGTAGATGGGAAGGTTTCACTTGAGCAGTGTGGGCTCTTGATCAGAGAGGTTAATCAGAAAGGCTTTGGGATGTATGACTATGGAATAGAAATGGGCTTTAAAGGGAAATGCATACTGCATTAGAATAAATTACAAGGTAATGTGATTTGGTAGAGTGGGTTTGTAACAGTTGAAATTGGAGAGGTCTTTTAATCCGTGAGGCCTGTTCATTTATTTTAATAGTGAGTTTTCAAAACCTACAGCAGAGCAGATTGTGCAAGATGTAACTTTAAATAAAGTTGTGCTTTAAAACCAAAGCTTTTCTCTGCACCCAGTTAAAAGGGGACAAAGCATTATGCTAAAAACATACATCCTTACTGAGTGCTCCTCCGAGTGGCAAATCTCAGTGGTGTCGTTTTATCAGATGCATTTGATTATAAGTCACATTTGTGCCTCAAATTGTAGGAAATTGAGTCTTCAGTTTTATGCTTACAAGAGCTCTTTGAATTTTAATTCAACTTAGAGCATGTGCAACTTTTTCTTTAGTCCCAACACGTCGTTGCCAACTCTGCAGAGTATATTTTCAGTACAATTTGGAGACATTTCTTTGCTAGAAAGCACTTCTGTCTTGGCAGTACTAGAAGTGCTTTTCCATATCAGCAACAGTGCATGAATGCTGAGAACTCACTAGAGAACTGTGCTGCTTGGAGAGAGAGATTCTAACTCAAAGTCAATACCACTGTAACTGGTGATTGCCTTTAGAAAGTTATTGCAGTGAGATTAAGAATTAGTCATCTCTGACGCAAAGAAATGTTCACATCCCAAAATCTCTGTAAAAGGAGAATACTGGAAGAAATTATCAGAGAACAAACTCCTCCCATGCACTTAAAATCTCGGAATCTGTTTCTACATCCTGCAGTTAGATGCTGTTAGAGTAGAAACTACAGTTTCTGAAGTGATTTGTTCGCAGGCAGGTCCACCTAGAAGGATACAGGTGAGGTACCTATGCTATGTGTGTTACTATGCAGTATCCAGTCACTGAGGACACTCAGGGCAGTAGCCTTGAACTGCAAACCTTTCAAGAACAGTCAGAAGGGGCAGAGAAGAGGAGATTTGCCTGGAAAAAAATAAATGGTGTTTTGTTTGTAACAAAACACCATTTTGTGTTATTACAGTGTATTTACAGTTCTGTTGTATTCTCACGGTAATTTACAATAGAATCATAGAATGTCAGGGGCTGGAAGGAACCTCGAAGGATCATCTGGTCCAGCTCCCCTGCCAGAGCAGGATCACCTAGAGCAGATCACACGGGAATACATCCAGATAGTTCTTGAATATCTCCAGAGAGGGAGGTACTCCACAACCTCCCTGGGCAGCCTGCTCCAGTGCTCTGTCATGCTCACAGTGAAAAAACACTTCCTTGGGTTCACATGGAACCTCCTATGCCTCAACATCCACCCCTTGCCTCTTGTCCTGTCACTGGGCATCACTGAGAAGAGGCTGGCTCCATCCTCCTGGCACTCACCCCTTACATATTTACCAACATTACTGAGGTCACCCCTTAGTCTCCTCCTCTCCGAGCTAACAAGCCCCAGCTCCTTCAGTCTCTCCTCATAAGGAAGATGTTCAACTTCCTTAATCTTTTTTGTGGCTCCATGCTGAGAAGAGAAGGCTGAGAGGGAATCTTAGCATTGTATATAAATATCTCAAAGGTGGGTGTCAAGATGAAGGTGCCAGGCTCTTTTTGGTGGTGCCCAGTGACAGGACAAGGAACAGTGGGCACAAGCTAGAACACAAGAGGTTCTGCTCCATGTGAGGAGACAATTCTTTACTGTGAGGGTGATGGAGCACTGGAACAGGTTGCCCAGAGAGGTTGTGGAGTCTCCTTCTTTGGAGACTTTCAAAGACAACCTGGATGTGTTCCTGTGATCCTGCTCTGGCAGGGCAGTTGGACTCAATGATTTCTGGAGGTCCCTTCCAACCCCCAATATTCAATGATTCTGGGATTCAACATCTTTACACTGCTTCCATGCCTGGAGTTCCTGCTCTTTCACCAATAAGTGTGTGAGCGTTTGAAAGCTGCCACGGTTCTTTTTCCAGATGCTGCCACAGATCTGCAAGCACAACTCTTGTAGGGTGTAAATACTCTCACAAACTGAAGCAACATTTTATTATCTTTAGCAGAAAAGCTCATACTGAGGAAAGCTGAGGCCATTTTTTATGTTGATAGTCGTCATTAAGCATTTAGCAGCTCTAATAAAATCTGGGGAAGCAACCAATGTTCTCAGTGAAACATCACTACAAACCTCTCTGGAACTTTATTGTTGTGCTGGTTAACTCTGCAGGAGGAGGTGGACAGAGCCTCCTGTATTTAACAGGAGAGGGTTAAAGAAAAAAGCCTAGTAAAGTTTTTAGCAATCTTGGCTTGAAGGGTAATTTTCTTGTCAACTCTATAATTAATGCACCATACATTACAGTAGGCCATTGTTATTCCAGAATGCCGGGATACATTTCAAACTGAATAGCTGTTTAACAAAACACTTGGCAGATTTATTACCCTTAGGTGATTCTGTCAGTCAGCATTTTCACATGCTTAGCCTGAAGTAGGCAGAATCAATTCTGGTATCTACTTTGTGAAGTGCAGAGCTGGGTAAATTCAACCGCACCACACATATATATATATGCACAACCCCCTGGAAAATCAGGACTTGCATTGAATCTTCATCTATTAGCAATGGAACAAGAATTATCTTTGCAAGCTCCTCGGTCTTACCCCCTCCACAGCCAAGACATCATCTGCCAATTCCAATATCTACAAAGAGGCACTTTGGAGTAATTTTCAGGTAATGTCTTGAACATTATGTTTGGGTTTTTTTTTGTTGCTTTACAGAACTCTAATTTGGCAGCTTCAGAAAGTGGACTCCAGCAGTAACTGTGTGTAATGGAAATCCTTAAAGGAGACATCTTGTAGCACTTGCTGTTCCCAGTTCTGCAGAAGGATTTAAGGTGTAACTGAATACTGGAGTGATGTGATAGGCTTAGAAAAGGATTTAAGGTGTAACTGGATATTGGAGGGATGTGATAGGCTTAGAACTTCTTCCCAAATGAATGGTTGGTTTAAGTTTGCTGTTACAAGTTGTTAAGATTTCAAGGATGGAAATGCATTAGTTTTATATTTCAATAGAAGGAGATAGAGGATGCAGGTAGAAGCTGTGTATAGCCCAGGTATGAAGATAGAGATAAAACTGGTAGGTAAGAAATAAAACGTGTTTGTTGCAAGTTTGAAGCAGCAAAACATCACATAAACCTGTTCTCACGTTTTCACTGTTGAGACAGCCTAATTTCCCACTCCTTTTGAGCACTCTTCTTGGATTTGTTTTTGCTTTAAAATGAAACAGCAACGCTTTCAGTATATCTAGTTTTTCCTCATTGCTACCTTTCTGTCCTATTTCTTCCTTTGCTGCTGTGCTTTCTAGTATTTTTTCTTCCTAGTTTTGAAATGTATGAACTGCCAGAGCTGTAATTTTGTTCCTGTCTCACCATAGGTGCCTTTGCTAGAGGCTGAAAAGGCAGTGAAGAGTAAAGGAAGGAAGGAAGGAAGGGGGGAGTCTTATTTCCTGCATCTGACCTTAAATGATCTTCTCCTAATTGGTTTAAAGGGGGTGATTTATAATTTAAAAATGTATCACCAAGTAATTCAAATAAATCTGATTTGCTCTGTTTTCTCTTCTGACTGCAAGAGAAAAAGAAGAGAAAAGAGACAGTCATTGCATTGGTGTAGCCTAGAGAGGAGGAAGAACATTTGAAGTGAAAAAAAAAAACCTCTAGATAAGAAAACTTCAGTGAGCTTAAAAAAAAATCATCCCCCAAGTTGGGCACCCAGGTACTACACCTGCTGAACCTCCTGCAAGATCAAATTCACTCATCAGAGAAAGCAAGGGGCATTAAGTAGGCCAGGTTTGTCACTGAGAGATTGTTCTGATGTCAATCATTGTCACCTCTAACCCCAGCTGGTGGCAATCCATCTGCACTTGTCAGCCTGGATGGTGGTTAGAGTCACTCGTGCATTAAGCTGGCACAGTAGTCCACTGTGAGTCTGACAGCAGCACTAGACCTTCCCACAGGGAGAGGCTTCTCAAATATGACTAATTTAGATAGCTTTAATTAAAGACCAGCACATACATATGCATATGAAACAGTGACTGGTGGACAGCTTCCTTGGGGGTTGGAAAGAGGGTAGGAAGGAGGGGCTGGGAGATTTATTCTCCTTGTCTCCCCTCTGGTGCTGGGGATGGTAGCTCACCCTCACCCTCCTCAAGTCTCCCTAGATAGCTCAAGGCTGGATTCATCCCAGGGTGGTGTGCTGAGAGCACTGTGAGTTGTGACACAGTAAGCCAAGGTAAGGTCAGCTCCTCTATGGTAACAGAAGATAGGGAGGTTTAGGGATCAATGAGAGCTCTGAGTGTTATCTCCTCCTAATTAATGTCAGACCTTGCCATGCTGTTGCTGGTGTTAACAAAGGTTCCTTGGGAAATGATTATAATAACTCCCCAGAAAACAATGATTTGCTTTCAAGTTACACTGAGCAATTGTGTTCTCCTCTGTAGCCTGTAGCAAGAAAAAACCCAACCAACAGTGCTGCCTGCAAAGCAGCTGGGCTGATCCTGTGTTCCAAGCAGGGTACTCTGTCTGGTGAGGCGATTCCTGACCTTAATACAGACTTTTTTTTTTTCACCGTGGTTGTCAAAGCAGCTTTGGATGTGTAGGGGTCCCTTCCAACCCAGTGCATTATGTGATTCTATGTGGAGCACTGAGCAGAGATGTCAGGAAGTGATGTTCTCTCAGTGCTCATGAGTGCATGGTGAAGGAACAGCTGAGACACAGGTTTGTGTAACCTTCTGCCATCTCTCTTTAGGGAGCAGAAAATACCAGGGGACTGGAAGCTCATGGCTGGCAAACAACGCATAGGCACACTTGCCACAACTCAAAATGAGGCTGTGAGTAGTGCCACACCAAAAGGCTATACTGATCCTACAAGTTTTGGTGTTGTGTAACACTCACTTATGGTACAGTCTGAACCTGCCTGTACATGCATCACAAGGTGGGAGCTTTCCAGACTTCACATCATTTTTGTAGCCTTTTTCACACAGTCTGGGGTGTCAGAACCCTTTGCAGTCACAGTCTTAAGTGCTGGATGCAGGGCTCCAGCACTGTCTCTACTGCCAGTACTATCCTGCGCTATAATCCATGAGCAAACCGTTTAAGGTTGTCTCTGTTTGGAGCAGGAGCTTGGCCAAGAGACCTCCAGAGCTCTTTGGTTGTCGTGGAGGCAGCAGGGAATTAATGTGGCCAAATCAGGAATTATAAAAAATAGAATGATTTTATTTTCCTGGCACCCTGCCCCCAAACTAGTTACAAAAATTAGTTTAGTTTATTAACAGATTCAGTTTGCTCAGGAATTCCTTCCAAAAGGATATTATAGATAAACTTAGCTATTTAAGAAGTCAGGAAAGGGAAAAGGCCAAGCTATAAAGACAGCTTTACCCCACTGTCAATCAGGCTGAGCAGAAGGTGAAGGGAACAGCAGGTCTTACACACAGAGGTGAGATAGGCATTTGGCAATGATCCCTTGCTGGATTCCTCGGCAGGAGGAGCCTTCTGACACTACAGGCAATATCCAATCATAGAGATCCACACTGCAGAAGCCCTTAGGCAAGTGGCAGAGCTGCCAAACTTGGAAATGTCTCGAGCACTTCTTCCCGAGTGGGATGGTTGTGGAATGATGCTGCCTTCACAGTGGCAGGGGAGAGCCAAACCTGTTAGGGTTGCCAGTCCAGGAGGCAGCCAGGAAGTTGGCTACTGATAGGGTCTGAGAGAGGGTGGTCAAGATGCTGCTGGCTCTCTCTCAAAGGACCCCAGGGCTTGCCAAGACTGCAGGTTTGCACAGAAGGGTGCAAAGGTGGGGAGAACTGTACAAAAGCAGGGACAGGATAAAACCAAGAGCCATACAAAAGGCAGGAGCAGTCCAAAAGTGAGGACATTCCAGCCACAGCAGGAACTTGTCCTTTGCAGTGGCAGGGGACTCTCAAGACAGGCTCTATCAATGCGGGAACTCCCAAGGTGAGAACCCTTGCTCTATTTATCCTTTTTCCAGACAAAGTGTCCATTTACTGGGCACAAAAACCCAGCCAAGCACCAGCCCAATTCCAGTGCAGGCTTCCACACGAGTCAGCCCACGTGCAGAAGGGCACCTTTGTTGCCCCGCTTCGAGCCCACAGGGTTGGGGCAGGGAGCAGTTCTCACACCTCCTTCTCCCATTCAAACCCACAGAGTAGGAGGGAGAAGAAAAGAATGTGGGATATCCCTGGACATTGGAAACTCAAAATTATTTTGTGATACCACTAATTGAAATGATTATAGGTCTACAGGAAAACCAGGCCAGTGTCCTGACAGTCTTTTCAATGGAAGGTATAACTCTGATATTTCTCTCACACACACGTATATACACACACACATATATGTTTTCACTGGTATTTTCATTACTTGCTAATGGAATTAAATCATTATAATCAAGGCCTGTTCTGTTGCACTTTTTCTAAATGCAAAGGTTTCCTAGAGACTTCTCAAGGAGACAACAAAGGTGAGGGTTGTGTTTGCCAGCCTTTCTTTTCAAAGCAGCAGATATATTGATCTAAATCTGTTCAGCTTTACCCCTGAGAAGCAAACCCATCTTTTGTTTATTGAGTTGGCATTGCATAAGTGAGTAAGAATTAAGTTGTCTTCTGGCTCCAGAGAATTAAGAAGGCAAATTTATTTTTATGTTGCAATATATGTGGATGTGAACTAGAAAAAAAACTTCCATTGAGTTCACTAAGCAGGATAATGCCTTTTACATGTATTTTATCCATAGCTCAAGGCAGCCATGAGCCATCCTGAAGTACAAAATGACAGCCAGAAGCAAGGAAATAAAATCTCAGCCCCGCATTTGCTCTCTGTTTATTTCCATGCAGGTGCATGGGAAGTGATGTCTTCTCTGTTCCTTAAAGGAGACCTTCCTTATTCCACAAGCACAGTCTTTGCTGCAGCGTTGCCTGAGTTATTTTCATAATTCATAATTATCTTGGTTCTTAAAAATTTAGACATACATTTAAAAGCATGATCCAATCTTGCCTGATTGCCACTGCATTGTGTTTGAAGTAATTACCATTCATTTGGCTTTTGAGGCTGTTGAATGAATTTTCCACATGAGATTCCTTAATTTGTACATATTTTATTGCTATAAAATAGGTATTGGCAAGCTGCCTAAACTCCAGCAAAGGCCTTTAATTCCTATCCCTGTGTGATGAAACAAATTAAGTGTGAGCAGGGAGGCATAAGACAAACTCCTTCAAATGTGTTCTGCTGGCATTTCAAAATTGTCCTTATGCAGGTGCAAATGCACAGGTAAGAGTGAGGTAGCTTAGTTCTGCACCAGAGAGCCAAAACTGGTTAGTTTTCATACAAGAAGGATAATGTTCCTTTACAGTATAAAAGCTCTCTCTTTCTACTCTTGAGCTATTATCCCCATGAGAAAATGTACTCTGCTTGAAGAGGTTATTAGTGCCTTTGTGCTGGCTTCCTGCATATTAAGGAAAACCTCCAGGAAAATTAATCCTCCCTGTCCTGTGCATCTATCTTCTCCTGGCTGAGCAAGCCTGCCCTGCTAGCTGGATTTTAGAAGTGTGGAGGTGCCTGAGTATTCCAAACCAGCCAAGAGTTAGTGGAGGTGAAACAAGAAGGAAACATCACCTCGTGTCCTCTCTGCCTCAGGGACACCATGAGAGATTGTTGGGGGCTTCCTTAGACTGGACATTAGGATATATTTCGCAGCAAGAATGGTCAGGCATTGGAATGGGCTGCCCAGGAAGGTGGTGGAATCATTTGGATGTAGTGCTTGGGGATACCTTATAGAGTAGGGATCTTGGTTGGACTCGGTGATCCTGAGGGGCTTTTCCAACCTGAATGATTCTGTGAACATTGGGCACCTTTCATAGGTTCATAGAATGGTTTGGGTTGGAAGGGATCTTTAAAGATCATTTAGTTCCAACTCCCTGCCATAAGCAGGGCAACCTCCCACAGGAAGGAAAATGACCTGCGTCTCATGTGAGATTTGGCTCTTGTTTCTCAGTTGATGACAGGCAGAATGCAGAAGGCCTCTCTGTTGGTTCCAGCCCCAGAACAAGCTGGGCAGTGGCTGGTTCCCATGCTGCTGCACTGTGCTATGTTGTATGCACAGACATTAACTGAGACCTGCACCTTCTTGCACCTGCAAACCAGAATAAATCAAAAGCCAAGGTCATGCAGCACAGAAGGAAACAGCACCATCAGATTGTCAAGCTAACAGTAACACTCCTAGGACTTCTGTTCTCTATGATCTCTCCATCTGGGAATATTCATATTCCCTTTGATGATTCCTGACTGAGACTGAGAATCCCAGAGAGGGCAAATGCTCTGTTTTATTATGGCAATACATAACTTAATTTTGAGGCAGATCACAGGTTTCTGTCTGACATTTCTACCTTTCAACTCTTGCAAGATTTCAGCAAACAGCGAAGGAAAAGGAGAAAGACAAAGCCACCATGTTAAATGTTAATGTGCTTTTCTTCTCCCTCTGGAGCTGGATCTCAATAAAAGGTGTAACAGTTTTAAATCTCGTTTCAATACATTTTTATGTGAAAATATATGAAGTATAGTCTGGGAAGACAAAAGAAAATTCTCATTTGTCCTTTAGGCAAGGCTTTTAAGCTCTTCACACATAAAATACGATTGAGAACACCAGTGGCACTTCAACCAGGGACAAAAACAAGGTTACAAAATGTTCTGGATTACCCTCAAAAGTAGAAGTTTCATTCCTAGATTCTTTGTGGAAACTTTCTAAGTAAAGTGGTGCAGGATACAACTGAGCTGCTGAATGCCAATTTCACAGTATCACAGTATCACAGAATTACCAAGGCTGGAAGAGACCTCATAGATCATCAAGTCCAAGCTGTTACCACAGAGCTCAAGGCTAGACCATGGCACCAAGTGCCACGTCCAATCCTGCCTTGAACAGCTCCAGGGACGGCGACTCCACCACCTCCCTGGGCAGCCCATTCCAGTGTCCAATGACTCTCTCAGTGAAGAACTTTCTCCTCACCTCGAGCCTAAATTTCCCCTGGTGCAGCCTGAGGCTGTGTCCTCTTGTTCTGGTGCTGGCTGCCTGAGAGAAGAGAGCAACCTCCTCCTGGCTACAACCACCCCTCAGGTAGTTGTAGACAGCAATAAGGTCTCCCCTGAGCCTCCTCTTCTCCAGGCTAAACAATCCCAGCTCCCTCAGCCTCTTCTCGTAGGGCTGTGCTCGAGGCCTCTCACCAGCCCTGTTGCCCTTCTCTGGACACATTCAAGCATCTCAATGTCCCCCTTAAATTGAGGGGCCCAGAACTGGACTCAGTTGAAGAGAGAATTTGATGATGGCAGTGCTGGCTATGAGATACGCAGCTATCCGTGGTGTTCATGGGATCGTGATTTGTTGGTGGCCTTTGTCTTCTGAAAACCAGAGAAATCTACACCTGTACCAATCAGCTGAGCTTATACCTTAGCTGTAAATTCTTAGGAGCAACCTTTACAGTTGGGTTTCATCACATTAAAAACAAAGGAGCAGTCCTGGATTTAGATTGTAATGGACTGAAAGATAAAAGCATGGTTTGCTGTTCTGCTTGGGAAAGTATGTCACAGACTCATAGAATCAGTCAGGGTTGGAAGGGACCACAAGGATCATC
Source organism: Tricholaema leucomelas (assembly GCA_013400475.1). NCBI lineage: Eukaryota > Metazoa > Chordata > Aves > Piciformes > Lybiidae > Tricholaema lacrymosa > Tricholaema leucomelas. The sequence continues at coordinate 1,316,128 of WAAF01005021.1, read as the reverse complement.
TAGTTCCAACTCCCCTGCCATGCCCAGGCACATCCTACCCTTGAGCAGGCTGCCCACAGCCTCAGCCAGCCTGGCCTTAAACACTTCCAGGGATGGGACCTCAACCACCTCCCTGGGCAGCCCATTCCAGTTTCTCACCACTCTCATGCTCAACAACTTCCTCCTCACATCCACTCTGAACCTACTTACCTCCAGCTTTGCTCCATTCCCCCCAGTCCTGTCACTCCCTGAGAGACTAAAAAGTCCCTCCCCAGCTTTTTTGTAGGCCCCTTTCAGATCTTGGAAGGCCACAAGAAGGTCCCCTGGGAGCCTCCTCTTCTCCAGACTGCACAGCCCCAACTCTTTCAGTCTGTCCTCACAGCAGAGCTGCTGCAGCCCTCTCAGCATCCTCGTGGCCCTTCTCTGAACATGCTCCAGCATCTCCACATCCCTCTTGTAATAGTGGCTCCAGAACTGGATGCAGTACTCCAGGTGGGGTCACACCAGAGTGGAGTAGAGGGGCAGAATCACCTCCCTCCTGCTGGCCACACTTCTGATGCAGCCCAGGCTCTGGTTGGCCCTCCAGGCTGCAAGTGCACACTGCTGACTCACAGAGCTTCTCATCCACCAGCACCTCCAAGTCCCTCTCCTCAGAGCTGCTCTCCAGCCACTCACTGCCCAGCCTGGATTTGTGCTTGGGATTGCCCTGACCCAGACGCAGGACCTTGCACTTGGTTTTGTTGTCTGTTTGTGTTTCTAGAAGCAGCAGTACCCCATCAGAGGGGGCTGCAGCTAGAAAAGCAGCACAGGTAAACCTTTGGAATGTGCATTTACAAAGAGAAAACTACAATTTGTGTTTCAGGTGGTCCCTACCTCTGTGGATATGATTTTGCTCTCTGGGAGACATCTCTTGCTGTTCCATTGCTGCTCTCTAGATTTGCCCAGTGATGTGCAGAAGTGAGTAATACTTTGATTTGTACCATTACTTGGCTGGAAGAGGAAGCATGTGCTTGTGTCTCACACAGTCTACATAAAGCCCTTGCATTCTATCTCACACAACCTCTAACCTAGCTGTGGCTGCAATGCTTCAGGTTGGATGTTTCCTGCAGCAGAAGCCAGGAGGAAACTTCAGGCAGGATGATGGATCAGACAGTCTCAAAAAATATTTCTTTCTACTTACCTGTTCTGTTGCTTTCCCCTGGCTCATCCAGCTGTGTGAGTGAGGCTTTGAGGCTGCTAACACAGGCAGGAGATGCCTGTAAGCAAAAAGGATGAAATATTGAAAGCCCTTCAGGTAATGCAAAATACCTCAGCTTTGTGTGTCTCTTGTCTTTTCCTCTCTGTGCAGATCTGCACAGTCTCCCCTGGGGGTAAAACCACCCCAGCTTGGGGCAGTGTTGGCTAGCAGCGAGAACAAGTCCTGCATGTGCATCTTCAACACTGATTTTGGTACAGTGAATCTGTAGCAAGGTTTATTTTGTCTGAGGAACTAAGCTTAAGACCTTATAGGCTTTAGAGGGATTGGAGAAAACACCTGTAGCTACCCAGCCAACCACCTCCTCAGGAGCTGAGCTCTGAATGCTGTGCTGCAGGCTGCAGTTCACTGACAGGTTGGATGAAACAACAAATTGCTGGCTTAAAAAAAACCCTTCTTTAGAAGTCTCCCCTGACTTTACATTCCTACATGGCTAACACCATATATATCCAAGTTCCTTATTTACATTTTACTCTGAACAACTTTTATCCTCCTGTCATCGAGGCGTCATCATTTTTGCTGTGTAGCTGCAGCTGTTTATTTTGACATTTTATCTTTCTCTCTCCCTTTTTTTCTTCCTTTAAATTTTATTATTTGCAATCCAAACTGACCTTTTTACTACATAACCACTTGAAAAAGAGATGTCCTGCTCACATAAGCAGTGCCTCAAGAGAAGGGCAGTCCTGCATAATTTCCTGTCCTCTCGCAGAAAAGCTCTCATATTGGAAAACTGGGGAATATTACTTTCTGGCCCTGCACACTCTCCTGGGTAGAAAGGTCCTGAAACACAATTTATTGTAAAACACACAGTGGTTACAGAGCTAGCACAGTCAATGATATTCCTTTTATTACCACTCAGATGAGAACACAAAATGACATTGGAAAGCAGTGAACTCACCAGAAGGGCAGAGAAAGCCATTAAATTCAACACGCATCATATTTCATAATCAGAATCCTGCAGTCAGAGCTGACACCACTGAATGAGTTTGTTGCAGTCATGATAATATAAAACCTGCTGCATCTGCTTCCCTTGGCACTTTTCTTTGTAGACCCTTGCAGTGTACGGGCTATTAATCATCAGTAGCCAGGGACACTGCAGACCAATGCACTTTGTATTGCATAAATTGAAAATGCATCACTATTAGAGAGAAAACTGCCTTCTGTACATCTCTATTTAGATAAGCAGTTTCCTAAAGGGCTGCCATGCTATTATGGCTAACCACTTAATTGGAGTTCTTTCCACAGCCTAGTAATTGGGGTTGGGGGGAGGGTAGTGCAATCCCTTTTGTAGTCTGTATGAAAACAAGGCAGGGAGAGTGTTCCTTCTCTTACCTAGGAAGCCTGATGGGGCTGGAGGTGAGAAAATGCAGTCAAATACAGTCTGGCATTTAACCTCACTGAATTAACTCCACAAATGAGAGGGCTGTGTACCTGTGAGTGGAAAAAGGAATTGTGGCCTTCCAGGATCCGAAGGGGTCTACGAAAAAGATGGGGAGGGACTTTCTAGGCTCTCAGGGAGTGACAGGACTGGGGGAACGGAGCAAAGCTGGAGGTGAGTAGGTTCAGAGTGGATGTGAGGAGGAATTTGTTGGGCATGAGAGCAGTGAGAGGCTGGAATGGGTTGCCCAGGGAGGTGGTTGAGGCCCCGTCTCTGGAGGTGTTTAAGGCCAGGCTGGCTGAGGCTGTGGGCAGCCTGCTCTAGGGTTGGGTGTCCCTGCCCATGGCAGGGGAGTTGGAACTAGATGATAAATGATCTCCTTGGGTCTCTTCCAACCCCTAATATCCTGTGATCCTTGTGGTCCCTTCCAACCCTAACTGATTCTATGATTCTAAGATTCTATGAATTTGTGTAACCTGTGTGGTAATGAATTTTTCAGCAGCTGACATGAGTGATGTCTTGCCAGAGAAGGGCTGTTGCCTTCCCTTCCAGCAGCTCTGCCCACAGAAGAGGCTAAGCTAAGGTTTAGGAGGATAAAAAAGTTTTAGTGGTACCATGAGAAAAGACAATTCCAAGTTCAGCACTCAGAACTGCTGGTTTTATGGAGAACTTAGTTCAAGACTAAAGGATGGAGAAAGGAGGATAAGGCTCTAGCCCACAATCACTGGTTTTTGTTTGCCCATCGAAAGTAAAACACAGCAGTGGTGCTGCACCTGAACTGGGTAAGGCTGTCTAAGCTAACTGATTGACACTGACTTGCTTCTCAGTGAGAGACCAATTCCCAAGCCTTGACAAAGAAGTGACAGAGATACGAGAGGCCCATTCAAGCAGGAAAGAAAGGGGAGCATGGTAAAGTCATTGCCAGAATTACACACAGTGTCAACCTCTTGTAAGGCCTACCAGTTTGTGCCTTTTTACTCTAGCATATGATCCTGTAAGAGATTAAGCTGATCTAAATCTGTTGTTGTCCTGCCTTACCCTCTCAGTCTGCTCCTGCATGCTGTGGCTGACATGAAATCAGTTTTTGCCATATGCCATCTCACCTGAATTAGCTCTCAGAGCTGGCTCAGGGGCTATTTGTGTATGCAAGAGTGGTGCCCAGAAGGGAACCAGGAATAAGGGCTGCACTTTGCTCCCATATGTAGTATTCAGTGTTAAACTCTGATCACTGGATCGGCAGCAGGAAATAGGGACGAAGAGGCCACTTAGTGCAGGAGTTCTGAAGGAGAGCAGTGTCTTTATGAGGGACTACAGTTTACTCCTGTGGAGACTGAATGTGCTGGTTTGAGGCAAACTGGAGTATTTTAGTGAGAAAAATTAGATTATGGGCTGTGAAAAGAAAACAGTGGTGATGTCTGTTTTACTTGTAGGCCTGCTGAGATGTATCAAAACAAGAGTACAAAACATAGATAAGACAGTCGGTGTGTGCCTCGGGGAGCCTGTGCTTCACCCCTGGGCTGCTCTCTGTGGAGCTCATCCTTCTGCTGTCTAATCCCCCTTTGCTGGCTCTCCAAGCTCACCTTGCATGTAAGGCAAACTCTGGGATATGGTAGAGGGGTGGAAAGAAGGTGGAAGGTGATTGGGAGCCCCTCCTGGGGACTCTGAATTCTGGGAGGGCTGTTGTGCGTCTGTGTTACTTTTAACTTCTATATTTCTGTATGTATAAGTATATATATACAGAATATATATAGAGAGAGCTATATATACAGAATATATATATTCTGTATATAGAACTGCATATATTTGTGATCTATTATAAATACCTGCTTGTATATTGTGCTAAGCTATAAACATAGCTTCATTCCTTAACTTCCAGCTTGGCTGAGTTCAGTCTGAGTGATTTGAGTCCTGTGTCCAGTTCTGAGCTCTTCAATTCAAGAGAGATGTTGAGATACTGGAAAGTGTCCAGAGAAGGGTGATGAAGCTGGTGAAGGGTCTGGAGCACAGCCCTGTGAGGGGGGCCTGGGGGTGTGCAGCCTGGAGAAGAGGAAGCTCAGGGTGACCTCATTGCTGGCTACAACTACCTGAAGGGAGGCTGTAGCCAGGTGGGGTTGGTCTCTTCTGCCAGGCAACCAGCAACAGAACAAGGGGACACAGTCTCAGGTTGTGCGGGGGAGGTCTAGGCTGGATGTTAGGAGGAAGCTCTTGCCGGAGAGTGATTGGCATTGGAATGGGCTGCCCAGAGAGGTGGTGGCGTTGCCGTCCCTGGAGGTGTTCAAGAAAAGCCTGGATGAGGCACTTAGTGCCATTCTCTGGTTGATTGGATGGGGCCGGGTGCTAGGTTGGACTGGATGATCTTGGAAGTCTCTTCCAACAGGGTTGATTCTATGATTTCATAAGAGTGGGGGTTGGGTAACACCCAACCATCACACTGAACTTCAAAGAAATCTGAAATTAGATCTGCTCAGTTAAAAACAAAACAAACCAAACCCCACCAAAACCAAACAAAACCCCACCAAAACACAACAACCAAAACAGTTCAAAACCCTCAGAGGTTGGCTAATTGGCTTCATCCTGCAGTTCAGTGAGAATTTTGTTTCATTCTGAGTACACAGATGACGAGTTATAACCAACTGATCATTGACTATGTGGCAAAGCAGTCAACTGATCAATGATGAACACATTGCTAGCTTAGAATATCTTCTTAGTTACCTTCATTTTATTTTCAAGCCTGTCTGTGGTTTCATGTGGTGTAATCATAGAAGGAGGAAAACTCCATCCTCCTGAAGTAAGGACCAGAGCAGGACTGCTCTGCTGAGATCCACCCATGGGTCCTGAGGGAACTGGCAGATGAAGTTGCTAAACCATTGTCCATCATATTTGAAAGGTCATGGCAGACTAGTGCAGTTCCTGCTGACTGGAACAGGGCAAACATAACACCCAGCTTCAAGAAAGAAGAAAAAGGATGACCCTGGGAACTACAGAGCAGTTAGTCTCACCTCTGTGACTGGCAAGATCATGGAGCAGATCCTTCTGAAGGCTCTGCTAAGGCAAATGGAAAACAAAGCATAGGTGATTGGTGGTGCCCAGCAATGGCTTCACCAAGGGCAAATCATGCCTGACAAATTCAGTGGCTTTTTATGATGAAGTCACAGCAACAGTGGACAAGGGAAAGGCAACTGACATCATCTACCTGGACCCGAGTAAGGCATTTGACCCTGTCCCACATGACATCCTGGTCACCAAACTGGAAAAACACAGACTTGCTGAGTTGAGCACTGCTGGATAAGGAATGGGCTGGATGGTGGCATGCAGAGAGTGGTGACCAAAGGCACAATGTCCACCTGGAGACCAGTGCCAAGTGGTTCCCTCAGGGGTTAGTTCTGGCACCAGTGCTGTTTAACATCTTGGTCAGTGACATGGACAGAGGAATCAGTGCACCCTCAGCAAGTCTGCAGATGACACCAAGCTGTGTGGCACAGTCGACTTGGTAGAGGGCAGGGATCCATCCAGAGGGACCTGGACAGGCTGGAGAGGTGGGCCCAGGCCAACCTCATGACACTCAACAAGGCCAAGTGAAAGGTCCTGCACCTGAGTTGGCACAATCTCAAGCACAAATCCAGGCTGAGTGAGGAATGGCTTAGAGCAGCCCTGAGGAACAGGCCCTGGGGGTCTGGGTTGATGAAAAGCTCAACATGAGCCTGCAGTGTGAGTAGAGCCCAGACAGCAACTGTGTTCTGGGCTGCAGCAAGAGCAGTGTGGGCAGCAGGGCAAGTGAGGGGATTCTATCCTTTACTCTGCTCTCATCAGACCCACCTGGAGTACTGTGTGCAGTTCTGGAGCCCCCAGCACAGGAAGGGCATTGAACTGTTGGAGTGAATCTAGAGGAAGGACATGAAGATGCTCAGACGGCTGCAGCAGCTCTGCTATGAGGACAGACTAAGAGAGTTGGGGCTTTGCAGCCTGGAGAAGACAAGACTTCAAGGAGACCTAATAGTGGCCTTTCAGTATCTGAAGGGGACCTACAGGAAGGCTGGGATGAGGCTATTGACAAGGTCTTGTAATGACAGGATGAGGAGGAATGGGTTTAAACTGGCAGAGGGGACATTTAAATGGGATGTTTAAATCTCAAAGTTCTTTCCAGTGAGGGTGGTGAGACACTGGCACAGGTTGCCCAGGGAGGTTGTGGTTGCTCCCTCCCTGGAGGTGTCCATTGCCAGGTTGGATGAGACCTTAAGCAGCCTGTTCTAGTGGGAGGTGTCCCTGCCTATGGCAGGGGTTTGGAATGGGATTATCTTTGATGTCCCTTCCAACCTAAACCATTCTATGGTTCTATGATAAGCAGTTTAATTCTGGGACTGGTGCCTGTGCCTGCAGCTTGAACATTAAGGCTATCTATAAAAAAAAGCCCCAAAGTGCAGAAATGGATGTAGGGAAATTCTGGATGCTCTCTGCTGTCTATCACAAAAGGATCTGAAGCCTTGAGAGCTACCAGATCAGTGGTTACAATAACAACATTCAGGCTACGAAAGAGCCCTTTTGAAAAACAAGCAATGCTATCTGCTCAGAGTATTGCTGCTGCTTGCTATTGATTGCTACAAAATTACACACTCAAAAACATTGAAAGTGGTTCTTTTTTCCTTCCTTTCAAAAAAACAAACAACCCAAATCCCTAAACCTACGCACTCATATTTAAAGCCACCTATGCTTAAGGTTTAGATTTGAGTATGGGTTGTTTTTGCAAAAGGATAATAACATCAAGGCATGGAAATATCTTCTGGAAAGAAATAAATTATGCAGAGGGTTCCCTAAATAATTTACCAGATACAGTAAACAAAAAGTATGGCTTCTTACAAAACACCCTCAACTTGCTAACAGTTTGTTTCTGTGGTAACAGACATGGGTTCTGTGTTCATAGAATCAACCAGGTTGGAAGAGACTTCCAAGATCACCCAGTCCAACCTAGCTCCCAGCCCTGGCCAATCAAACAGACCATGGCACTAAGTGCCTCAGCCAGGCTTTGCTTCAACACCTCCAGGGACAGACAGCGACTCCACCACCTCCTTGGGCAGCCCATTCCAATGCCAATCACTCTCTCTGCCAACAACTTCCTCCTAACATCCAGCCTAGACTTCCCCTGGCACAACTGTGGGACTGTGTCCCCTTGTTCTGTTGCTGCTTGCCTGGGAGAAGAGACCAACCCCCAGCTGGCTGCAACCTCCCTTCAGGTAGTTATAGACAGCAATGAGGTCACCCTCATTGAGACTGCACACCCCCAGCTCCCTCAGCCTCTCCTCATAGGCCTTGTGTTCCAGGCCTCTTACCAGCCTTGTCACCCTTCTCTGGACATGCTCCAGCACCTCAACAAAGGCTTTAATTTCAATCTCACAGTATCCTGTCAGGGCAGGACTGTAGATACAGTAAGGGATTGAAAGCTCCATCAAATGTTGTACTAGAATCCTTCCAAGGTTATTCTGTAAGCTGAAGTACCTGTGTGATTTTAACCTGGTGTTCCAGTGAGTTCTATGGGACCAGGGAATGCTCTCACATATGCGTACCCACCTCTGGGTACAGTTTCAATACTTCGATTACAGCTTAAACACTAAAACCATCATGAGAAAGGTATATACACAATACCTATGGCTCACCTGCTACAGCCATAGGGAGAAACTACAGAGTGCTGAATAAGACATGACAAACACTCCCAAGTAGCTCTGTTGATCAATGGGCAGGCTGTACTCACTCTATCCCCGTGGCCAGCAGAGCTCTCCAGCTGGTCAGCTGCTGTCTCAGAAGGTAGGCATCCCCACCAACAGCCGCACCAGCATGGGGGTGAGGCTGCTGCCGCTCCAACTCGCCTACCCAGGCTCTCACTTTAGGCGTGTTCGGAGTTCTGTGACCTGGGCTGTACTGCAAAGCTATTATTGTTATCACAAAATATTCTAGTAGCAGCCAGGGAGCATGGCTCTGGAATCAAGATCTCATATTATCAGCGTGGTAAGGAGTTAACACAAGTGACACAGTTGATCAATCATAGAATCAATCAATCATAGGATTGAGTATGGCTCTGAAATCAAGATCTCATTACATTTCTTAATGTTATCAGCGTGGTAGGGGCTCAAAATAAGTGAGACAGTCAGATCAGCTGACCAGAAAACCACCAAAATGTAGTGTGGAAACCACCATAGACTTCTTGTCTGCATTCTTGTTTCTTCAGTATCTGAAGGGGGCCTACAGGAGAGCTGGGGAGGGACTATCTACAAGGTCTTGTTAATGACAGCGTGAGGAGGAATGGTTTCAATTGGAAGAGGGGAGATTTTAAATTGATATTTTAGGCGTTTTTCCCAGTGAGGGTGGTGAGACACTGGCACAGGTTGCCCAGGAGGCTGTGGCTGCTCCCTCCTGGGAGATGTTCAAGGCCAGGTTGAATGAGGCCTTGAGCAACCTGTTCTAGTGGCAGGTGTCCCTGCCTATGGTGGGGAGTTGGAACTGGATGATCTTAGAGGTCCCTTCCAACCTAAACCATTCTATGATACTTTAGATGAATTTCTGTTAGTCAGCACTGCCTTTTGTTAATGCTTTGATTTCACCTGGGAAGTCCCAACCTCTGGTTTGATCTGCTAAAAGGCTTTTATCAATATTATTTCATTTTTAAATGGCTTTGACATTCTGCCTTTGCTATACACAAAGCTACGTTTGCCACCAACCTTGCTATACACAAAGCTGTGTTTGCCACCAACTTCAGCTCCTCCTTGTAAAAGTTACTCATGAGAAGATAAATCCAAGTCAAAAAGAAACACTTCCAGAGCCCAGGACACTTTCATTGTATGTAATCATTGTTCTCTTTCAAGATTGGTACTGGGAAATTCAGAACCACACACTTTGCCATAAGGCTTTGCAACAAGTAGAATAAGATACAGCAGCAAAGTCAGGTTTTACACTTATTTGGTCCTTAGAGAGATGCTGGAATTAAGGCTAGAAGCAAATGAGGCCTCACTGATTTAGTATACAGTGCCTCAAATATGTTTAACCAGTTAGTGGTTAAACCATTCCTCCTCACACACACCCTCCATAGAAGAAAATCTAATCAGGATTTAAAGTTATGCTGTGCTCATTGCTTTCATTCTGGTGAATTGTTTCAGTTCCTTATTATATGTGAAAGAAAAGCCAAGCCAAGCAAATTACACCAAAATATTTCAATTAAAGCTCCATTTGACCCATAATGCAGTGCTGCAGGATTCTGTACTTTGTTTTTCATACTGTTAGCAACATTCCACATTGAGACTCTGACCGCAGTAGCTGCTGCCTACCAAGAGCTGATACTGTTCAGAGAGAATGGGTAGGAGCATTTGTTTTCATAATTTGGGAACAATTGGAAATGAGCTGAGCAGTCCAACAGTGGGTCAGTGCCTGAGTCAGGAGGAGAAACCAGCTTCTCTTGCTCAAGTGCAAGGTTCTACACTTTGGCCAAACAACCCCACGCAGCACTACAGGCTGGGAATAGAGTGGCTGGAGAGCAGCCAGGCAGAGAGGGACCTAGAGGTACTGGTAGATAATAGGCGGAATATGAGCCAGCACTGTGCCCAGGTGGCCAAGAGAGCCAGTGGGATCTTGGCCTGGGTCAGGAACAGTGTGGCCAGTAGGACAAGGGAGGTTACTCTTCCCCTGTACTCAGCACTGCTCAGGCCACATCTTGAGTGCTGTGTCCAGTTCTGGGCTCCTCAAGTCAAGAGAGATGTTGAGGTACTGGAAAGTGTCCACAGGAGGGCGACAAAGCTGGTGAGGGGCCTGGAGCACAGCCCTGTGAGGAGAGGCTGAGGGAGCTGGGGGTGTGCAGCCTGGAGAAGAGGAGGCTCAGGGCAGACCTCGTTGCTGTCTACAACTACCTGAAGGGAGGCTGTAGCCAGGTGGGTTCGATCTCTTCCGCTAGGCAACCAGCAACAGAACAAAGGGATACAGTCTCAAGCTGTGCCAGGGGAGGTCTAGGCTGCACAGAGATTTGACTTCACTCTGTGTTGGAGTAAATGGAAGAAGAATGACTTTAGAGTACCACCAGGATGATCAGCCTGAGCCTCATCTGCTCAGCAGTCAGGAAGATGAGCATGAGCAGAGTGTGCTGTTAGTGCTCTGTGTGATGCTGGCACCAGCCTGGTGTTTTGCACACCAGAGGGTTGTCAGTGGTCTACCCAGCAAAATCTTCACTGCTGGGCTGCCTGCTAACTGCATGTTTTGTGGCTTATATTCTGGGAATCCTTCCTTCTAGTGACACTGGGCCTTCTGATTTAGCAGTTTTCCAGCTTAAAAGGACACCAAGTGGCTTCTTTGCTGACCAGCTGTGCATCCCACTGGCTTTATGAAGGCAGATGGGAATGGCAGCTAGCTTGATTTGGCAGCAGCCTGGTATTTTCACCCTGGGGAAAACACAGCTTTAAAATCACCTGGTTATTTTTGTGAAACAACATGTTCAAAGCTGATTCTTTACTTCTGGAAGCTGTTGCAGCTGGAAGTGTAGCTGTTTAAAGACTTACAGGTGCAGCAAGGCAGAGTCAGCCACCTAAACCACTGCCTATTGTTGACTACAAATGTGCCAGTCTGGGTTAGCAGTTAGGAGGGCATGCACAACTGGATATGCTGACACCTTAGTGCTGGTTTTCTTCAGTAAAAAAAAGCCCCCAAACATTAAAAATCCTTCACCTTTAAGTCAAGAGTCAATGTCTTAAAGACTTCACTTCCTGAAAAAAAAAATCAGCTGATCAAAACCAGATTTCCTCCCTCTGTGTATGCACAACTGATTGATTTCCATTAATTTAATATTTTTGATTAGCTATATTTGGAAAAATCATTATCACAATCTTCCTTGCTGGTAAAGGAGCTCAGCAGAACAGGAGGACAGGGAATCAGAGCAAACACAGCAGGGATGTGGAATGAAGGAAATGAATGATGCCTCCAGTGGAAGAACAAGAGGCAAAGCCTTCCTCACCTCCCTGTTTTGCTGTAGGGCAGTTTTCCATACTGCAAGCACAGAAGTTCACTTCCCTACTGCCTTCTAGAGTGGGCCCCAGCTGGTCCGAGAGGAGAAGACAAATCTGTTTTTAAGCTTAGTTATGAACTCTGCCCAGACAACATAAATACGTCCAACATCCCATCTCTTCCACCCAGTAGAGTTCTTTCACAGTACACCAGGTAGCTGTTCACTGTTCAGCTGTGCACTGAGGTGTCACCACAGGCTGTGGTGAGTGTGCTCTCTGCATCATGCTGTAAACACACCATGCTGGTAGTCATAGAATCATAGAATCATAGAATGGTTTAGATTGGAACAGACCTCAAAGACCATTCAGTTCCACCCCCCTGCCATAGGCAGGGACACCCCCCACTGGAATGGGTCGCTCAAACCCCATCTAACCTGGCCTTGAACACCTCCAGGGAGAGGGCATCCACAGTCTCCCTGGGCAACCTGTGCCAGTGTCATTGAGTATTTTGAACCAAATCAAAACCCTACATAGAATCATAGAATCAACCAGGTTGGAAGAGACCTCCAAGATCACCCAGTCCAACCTAGCACCCAGCCATATCCAGTCAACCAGACCATGGCACTAAGTGCCTCATCCAGTCTTGAACACCTCCAGGGATGGCAACTCCACCACCTCCCTGGGCAGCCCATTCCAATACCAATCACTCTCTCTGCCAACAACTTCCTCCTAGCATCCAGCCTAAACCTCCCCTGGCACAACTTGAGACTGTCCAAACCAAAACCCAAACCAAATCAAACCAAAAAACACCCCCACCCCCCAAAACAGCAACCAAAAAACCCCAAACAAACAAGCAAACAAAAGCTTCATGGCTGTAGGGACCTTTGAGAGCACAAAAGCCAAACACTGGGCAGTGTGGATGCGGTCAGCCCTTTCCAACTGGTGCTGATGCAGAGTGATTCAGATGTGAGTCCCCTGATTTCTCCCTGAGGTTGCTGGTATGGAGAGCATGCACTACCTTAGGGTTTAATTTACACTTCCAAACACATCTCTCCTTTCACTTTGAGTTCCAAGTTTGAATGTTTTCCTACTAAACAGGAAGTGCTTTAGAAGAGGTTTGTGTAACTCTTCAAGAGTTATATAGCCTGAAATATGGAGGAAGTTAGACCAGACTTCTAGTTTGTTATCTACAATATTTGATACCTGTTTTTTTTTCTGTAGCTAAGACTTTATCCAAGTCATCTTCTATATTACTGCTTTGTGCAGACATTACTTGCAGTCAGCCCTTCAGAGCACTTTTCTTCAGCACTAAGAAGAACTTTATTTACAGAATCACTGAAAAAAGACCTCTGAGATCATCAAGTCCAGCCTGTAACCCAATACCATGATATCAGCTAAACCATGTCACCAAGGGCCACATCCAATCTTTTCTTAAAGACCTCCAAGGATTAAACAATATATCCAGTTCTGGAGCCCTCATTACAAGAAGGATGCAGACATGCTGGAGCACATCCAGAAAAGGGCCACAAGGATGCTCAGAGGGCTGCAGCAGCTCTGCTGTGAGGACAGACTGAAAGAGTTGGGGCTCTTCAGTCTGGAGAAGAGGACCCAGGTGACCTTCTTGTGGTCTTCCTGGATCTGAAGGGGGCCTACAAAAAAAGCTGGGGGGGGACTTTTGAGGCTCTCAGGGAGTGACAGGACTGGGGGGAACAGAGCAAAGCTGGAGGTGGGGAGAGTCAGACTGGACATGAGGAGGAAGTTCTTCAGCATGAGAGTGGTGAGAGCCTGAAATGGGTTGCCCAGGGAGGTGGTTGAGGTTCCAACCCTGGAGGTGTTTAAGGCCAGGCTGGATGAGGCTGTGGCCAGGCTTATCTAGGGTAGGGTGTCCCTGCCCATGGCAGGGGGGTTGGAACTGGCTGATCCTTGTGGTCCCTTCCAACCCTGACTGATTCTATGATTCCATGATTCTAATGTGTAATGAAAGAAAAATACCCTTTAGCCAAAAAGGAAAACATTTGGCAAATTCCTTCTGGTAAGTCAGCAAATTCTCATTAATGAAGCAGTTTACTAGAAGGTAAGTCTTGATTTACAGTGTCAGCACTGCTGATGGAATCATGTCGGGGAGCTTTTTGTAGGAAACAAAAAGCTCCACCACCACTGAGGAGATCTGTCACTATTAGTGCTGGATGAAAATGAGCAAAGTTTGGCACCTCTTTCTAGCTGACATCAAGAAGAATTCTTGAAAACTCTCTGTGAAAGCAAAAAAAAAAAAAAAAACATGAAAGAAATCCTCTAGAAACGTTCCCAAAGCTTCCAATTTGAGGCTCTCTGTCACAAGGCAGGAAATTCTGGTCATGTTGATGGAATGTTAAAGTTAATGATTCCAAATGCTCCCTAAGTACAAGAGTGTTTCTTTCGTAGGTTTGAGTATCAGGGCAGCTCACTGGAGAATGGAAACTTGCACTTTTTAGTGTCATTCAACCCCAGAAATTGATTTAAAAGACAATATATGTGGTGCCTGCAGCCAGAAATGAGCATCTGCAGGGGGCTGTATTCCACCCTTTGCTGGTGTTAGCAGTTCTAGGATGTGTTTCTTAGAGCCTTCTGAGCTGAGCCTCGAACCCTGGAGATTTTGTACCATTATTTGGGGTTCAACAGTGCAAAAGCATGGATTACCATACAGACCCACCCATAAGCTGTAAGTATCAAATGTTGGCTGTTGTTTAATGCTGGGGGTTTGTATTTTTGTTTTCCAGGCAGTTGCTGAATGTCCCTCAAGAAATAGCTGCTCTGTGTGTTGGGAGTTCGGGTCCGTAGCAAGAAAGGGAAATAGATTCCATTGCCTCTCTCACTGTAGAAGGGTAGTCTGAGGGGAAGTCTCACTGCTGTCTACAACTACCTCAAGGAACATTGTGGACAGGCTGGTCTCTTCTCACAGGTAATTGGAGACAGAACAAGGTGGAATGGCCTCAAGCTGAGACTGGGAAGCTTTAGATTAGATATTATGGAAAAGTTTTTCAGGGGGAGAGTGGTCAGGGACTGGAATGAGCTGCCCAGGGAGGTGGTGGAGTCACCCACCCTGGTTGTGGTTAGGAGTGGGTTGGATGTGGTGCTTGGGGATATAGTTTAAGATAAATCTTGTAGAGTAGGGGTCTAGATTGGACTTGATGATCCTGAGGGGCTTTTCCAACCTGGATACTTCTGTGATTCTATGAAATATGAAAACAGAAATGAGATTTGGTGTCTGTACAGATTGAACTTACCGCTTGTGTTCTTCATGTGTGTGGTGGCAGAGTGTGTTCACACTGAACCTTGGTGATACTGTGATACTGTGTGATACTGTGAAGTCTAAAGGTTGAATAGTTATCTTCAATAACAAAGAGAACAATTGAGGGGGAAGGCAGAAGTTAGGATCCTGAAATTCTGTGATTTGTGGCTTGGTGAGACACAGAAGCACTGTGAGTGCTCTCTGTTAGATAGTAGCAATCACATGTACCTGAAGATGTATGAGTTGTCCTTATTTCCTACATGCTAGCTATTATAACTAACTTAAACTGGTAGTGTCTGGTTCACAAAATAGTAGCCTGAAAGCAGAGCCAATCCAAACCATATTTTCTATCAACTAATAAACACATTACCACTGTAGTAATGCTACTACTACTATATATTTTGGGTTAAAAGCACTAATACAGCCACTGAATGCACTTGGTGCAATCACCAAACTTCTCTTAGAATCATAGAATCAGTCAGGGTTGGAAGGGACCACGAGGATCATCCCATTCCAACCCCTCTGCCATGCCCAGGGACACCCTACCCTAGATCAGGCTGCCACAGCCTCATCCAGCCTGGCCTTAAACACCTCCAGGGTTGGAACCTCAACCACCTCCCTGGGCAACCCATTCCAGGCTCTCACCACTCTCATGCTCAACAACTTCCTCCTCATGTCCAGTCTGACTCTCCCCACCTCCAGCTTTGCTCCATTCCCCCCAGTCCTGTCACTACCTGATAGTCTCAAAAGTCCCTCCCCAGCTATTTTGTAGGGCCCCTTCAGATACTGGAAGGCCACAAGAAGGTCACCTGGGAGCCTCCTCTTCTCTAGAGTGAACAGCCCCAACTCTTTTGGTCTGTCCTCACAGCAGAGCTGCTCCAGCCCTCTGAGCATCCTCATGGCCCTTCTCTGGACATGCTCCAGCATCTCCACATCCTTCTTGTAATAGGGGCTCCAGAACTGGATGCAGTACTCCAGGTGGGGTCTCACCAAGGTGGAATATATTCCACTTTCCCTATTCCACTTTTTTTGGTCTTCATTATGGAAGGCATTAAAGGAACATTTAATACTGAGAACACAGAAATACCTTTGAGCTGGTATGATAGAATCACAGAATCAGAGAATGGCTTAGGTTGGAAGGGACCTTAGAGATCATCTACTCCTACCTCTCAACTGGACCTGGCTGCTCAATGCCTCATCCAGCCTGGCCTTGGGCATCTTCAGGGAGGAGGTATCCACAGCCTCCCTGTGCAAACTGTTCCAGAGCCTCACCACTCTCATACTGAAGAACTTCTTCTTAAGATCCAGTCTGAACCTGCTCTCCCTCATCTTAAAATCATTCCCCCTTGTCCTGTTGCTAGACACTCTTAGAAAAAGTCCCTCTGCAGCCTTCCTGTATGAGATGAACAGTAGGAATGGAGTGAGTACCATTTCATTTGAACTCAGGTTGTGACATAATTCCCTTCTCCAGCAATGTCCTTCATCTTTGGGCCCCCAAGATAGTAGTGTTGATTTGTGAATTGTAACAACCTCTGGCTTTGTGAATAAAACTGCAACTGAGGATACTGCTTTGAGTTAGCTTTATAAGGGAAAAGAAGCTGCCACCTTCAGTGGGTTTGAGTTAGCTTTATAAAGGAAAAGAAACTACCACCTTCAGTGGGTTTCAGTTGTAGAAGTTCCAAATATGTCTCTGCTAAAACACTAAATGCAGCCCTTTATAACTGCTGGAGTAAGTCCAGAGGAGGCCATGAAGATGATCAGAAGGCTGAGACACTCCTGCTATGGGGACAGGCTGAGAAAGCTGGGACTGTTCAGCCAGGAGAAGAGAAGGCTCCAGAACCTGAAGAAGGCTACAAGAAAGCTGGAGAAGGATTTTTCACAAGGGTTTGGAGTGACAAGATGAGGGGAAATGGATTGAAGTTTGAGGAAGCCAGATTTAGACAGGAGATTAGGAAGAAATTCTTTACAGTGAGAGTGGTGAGACACAGGAACAGGTTGTTCAGGGAAGATTGTGGATGTCTCTTCCAAAGTGGTGTTGAAGGTCAAGTTGGATGAGGCCTTGAGCAATCTGATCTAGTGGAAGGTGGCCCTGCCCATGGCAGTGGGTTGGAACTAGATCATCTTTCATGTCCATTGCCAAACCATTCCATGAATCTATGACCAATGTGCATTTGCCAAACAAAGCCACACTTGTAAGAGAAGCTTTTACTGCTCCAGCTGGGGCTGCCACTGCAGAGGACAACACAAGTCTGATGTGAAACAGGCAGAGGGGGAAGAAAAGGCCAAGGATTTCCACAGAATTACTCTGTGTAAAGTAACAGCCACAAAGCAGACCCCAGAATGTTGTGGGGTGCAATCACAGCTCAGTGTTTCCTCTCAAGTGTCTGTAGCAGTTCTAGGTGAGGTGGCTATTCTGGTTGGAGAGGCATTTGAGAGGCAGAGTATTTTGTATTCCTAATGCTGCTGTTTACACTGTTTTGTCTGGGGCTTTGTCAGCTATTTCTCTGCTGGGTTTTTCTTAAGCTCTTAAAAGATCCCTCTTCAAAGTTACAAGGCTCTTAAAGTGACAGTCAAACAAAGACATCATATCACAGTTTGATATTTCAATTAAAGCACAGAGTAATAATTTGCATTAATTGTAGCCTATTAGTTGCAAATGACAACATTTTGTTTTGTTGTACTTAAAGATTTTATTAGTAACAGATGCTTTTACTTAGTGTTTGTTGCCCCAAGAGCTTTAGAGGAACTGATTTTCTGTCAGAAAAGATTGGAATCAATTGCATTCCTCCCTTCCAGATAGTGCTAAAACATTTATTTAAAGGTTTATATGCTCACCCTGCCTTATCTGTATTCCAAGTCACTTGTCCAATGAAATAAAATTCATTCATGCCTTCCTTCACTGTGTTATTGACAAAGTGTAAGCTTTATGTGACTGGAAGCCAGAATTCTGTCTTTTGGGAATACCTCTCTCTAAACTTGTCTGAAAGAATTATTTTATTGCATTTTTCATGCCAGTTCAAGTATGTTTGAATGGTAAATCCTAGAAGCTGGGCTGTCTGTGACCATATCAGCCTTTTGAATTAGCAGCATGCACAACAGGAGAGAAACATTTGATTGGAAGGAAGGAGTAGGTGTGCTACATAATAATTTCCTTTCCAGGTAATAAACTGCTTGTCACTTAGTGTGCAAATCAAAGACTAGGTCAAGTCAGCCTCCTAAATCATAGAATCATAGAATTGTAGAATCAACCAGGTTGGAAGAGACCTCCAAGACCATCCAGTCCAACCTAGCACCCAGCCCTGTCCAATCAACCAGAACATGGCACTAAGTGCCTCATCCAGGCTTTTCTTGAACACCTCCAGGGATGGCAACTCCACCACCTCCTTGGGCAGCCCATTCCAATGCAAATTACTCTCTCTGGCAAGAACTTCCTCCTAACATCCAGCCTAGACTTCCCCTGACACAGCTTGAGACTGTGTCCCCTTGTTCTGTTGTTGGTTGTCTGGCAGAAGAGACCAATCCCCACCTGGCTACAGCCTCCATTCAGGGAGTTGTAGACATGCCTGGTGTTTTGCTGATGAGAGTTTGCCATCACTCTTTAGCCTGTTCTCTATAGAGAAGCAGCGCCTGGAGAGCAAGACCTGAAAACTATTTCTGCTGTGTTTCGTTTGGAGAAAATAAGAGCATTGTGGCTGTCTACAGCTACCTGAAAGCACATTGTGGAGAGCTTGGTGCTGGCCTCTGCTCACAGGTAATTATAGAATCATGGAGTAGTTTAGGTTGGAAGGGATCTCAAAGATAATCTAGTTCCAATCCCCCACCACAAGCAGAGACACCTCCCACTAGAATAGGTTGCTCAAGGCCTCATCCAACCTGGCCTTGAACACCTCCCTGGAGGGAGCAGTCACAACCTCCCTGGGCAACCTGTGCCAGTGTCTCATCACCCTCACTGGAAAGAACTTCTTTGAGATTTAAACATCCCATTTAAATGTCCCCTCTGCCAGTTTAAACCCATTCCTCCTCATCCTGTCATTACAAGACCTTGTCAATAGTCCCTCCCCAGCCTTCCTGTAGGTCCCCTTCAGATACTGAAAGGCCACTATAAGGTCTCCTTGAAGTCTTCTCTTCTCTAGGCTGCAAAGCCCCAACTCTCTTAGTCTGACCTCATAGCAGAGCTGCTGCAGCCCTCTGAGCATCTTGATGGCCTCCTCTGGACTTGCTCCAGCAGTTCCATGTCCGTCTTGTGTTGGGGGCTCCAGAACTGTACACAGGTCTCCAGGTGGGGTCTCACAAGAGCAGAGTAAAGGAGGAGAATCACCTCCCTTGCCCTGCTGGCAGCGATTCTCTTGCTGCAGCGCAAAACATGTGGGAATGGCCTCAAGCTGTGACTGGGTAGGTTTAGACTGGAGATGAGGAAAAAGTGTTTCCCAGGAAGAGTGGTCAGGCATTGGAATGGGCTACCTAGGGAGGTGGTGGTGGAGTCATCAACCCTGGATATGTTTATAAGTTGTTTGTATGTGATGCTTGGGGATGTGGTTTAGGGTGAACCTTGTGGACTAGGGTTATTGGTTGGATTTGATGATCCTGAGGGTCTTTTCCAGCCTGAGTGTTTCTGTGATTCTGTGCTCAGCAGCTGCTTTGCTCACCCATGCATCCAGCACTCAATCAGTAACATTCACCTGCCTGTCAGGGGCATAATAAAAAATGCTGTGATGATCTAGGTGCTTCTTGTATGAAAGATGGAGCAGGCCAGCACTGCATTATCAATATGAAGCAGCCTGACCTTGCAAGGCAATACTGATTGAAGAGTCCAACAGTGAGACCTGTCCATGACCCAGCTGTCATTTCTGTCACTTCTGCATTGGGCTAAGGCTTGCAAAACCAAGGAGAGGCATAGGTAAAAGCAGAATTTAACAGTGCTGTGCTGATTTGAGGTTACAATGTGCAAGGAGGAAGTAATAAGGTTAATTTCTTTTCTTTTGTCACTCAGCAAATTCACAGAGCTGACCCTGGAGAGAACATTGTGCATGCAGGCACCAGGGTCTTACAGCACATAATTCCACTGCCTCAGCCACAGACTAATTAAAACCTCTCTGATTCTCCCACATCTCTTCCTCTCTGTTTTCATTTCCTCTCCAAGCAGGACTTCAGTTTAAATTTGACATCCTTTGGGGACTCCACAATGAATAAGACTTATTTGAGTTGTTCTAGAGCTTTCTTAAGCTTCCCTCAGAGAAACTATCCAAGTATTTAGCAATGTGCATGAACTGAGAATTAAAAGCTAGATATGTCTGATTGAGTCCTCAAAAGTGAGGGCAGAGAGGAGGCCTGGAAAGAGGAACTGAAAATTAATTCCATTTCTTGTACTGAAACTGCAGTACAGTGATCTGTGCTAGATAGTATTGTCCTGCTCTGGCAGGGGGGTTGGACTCAATGATCTCATTGGGTCCCTTCCAACCCCTAGCATCCTGTGAGCCTCATCTCACTGCTGTTGAGATGACACAGCTTGGGGGAAGCAAGTTATGGGAGGAGGTCACCCAAACTTGGGGTTAACCTTTGGAGCCACTTAAGAAAGGACAGGACCTTGGTGCAGCACATAGTGGGTGTGCAAGGAAAAGAGGTTTGTTTTCTGTACGCTTTAACTTGTGGTCAGCCTGGCAGATGTCAGGTGTTTGGACTAGATGATCATCGTAGGTCTCCTTCAGTTGGAACCATTCTAATTTCTCTTGGTACATAGTTCTGGTTTTGAAGTTTGTAGCAGTTTCTGGAATTGTCAGTCTTACACAAGCTTTGGGGCTAAAGACAAGTTCTTGTTTCTGTGATAAGCCTTTCTTGTGCTAATGGTGTTAACTGGAGTGCTAAATAGGTTGTGGTGTCTAACCTACAGCTTTGGTGTGTCCATGGCTTATTTCCCTGTGGCCAGTTGTGTCTGAACCCATGCCCTGGCTGTGCTAGCCTATGACCACCAATCCCCAGTAGCAGAGCCATCCATTATGGTGCAACTATCCTCTTTCATTTGCCAAAGAATATGAAGAGCATTGCAGGCTGTCAAGTTAGTCCAGAAAGCAACCCCAGCAGAAATACCTGTGGATTTTCTGCTGATTCTGTTGTTCATATTCTGAGGTCATAAAGAAAGTCAGCTTTGTGACCACCTTTACTGTCTTTGTTGTCTGATGAAATGACAATAAATGGTTCACAAATTCGGGTAGGCTTAATACTAAGTAATGCTGAACAGCTCTAACCTTCCAGATTCTAGTTCTGGGCACTCAAGGAAGCTTTCCAAATAGTCTATTAGTTGTAGATTAGTCAATCTGCTGCAGTCCCAAGTTGTTCTGGGCATAAATAAACCCCTCTCCCACACACTGAAACACCAGACAGAGCACATTATAAAGCTTTCTAGGTGTTGGACCCTACACCAAATGCAAGCCACTGCTCTAACACAAACCAGAACTAAAGCAGGTGTTTGAGGACACTTTACCTTCTTTGCCTCCTTTCAGAAAAAGCCTCTGTTTCTAGAAATGGTTTTGTTTTGTCACAGAAATTATCTGAGTGCTAGGGGAATTGATGACAACTCTAACATTGACAGTTCTTGGTAATTTTGAGCATGAGTCTGAAGGATATGAGCTCTCCAACCTTGGCCAGACCATTTTGGTAACATAGCTCCAGGAGAATTTGCCACCTTGAAATGTAAGCAGGAGAATTTGGTCATCTCCATTCACTGGGAATTCTTCCAGGTAACCTTCCTAGACTTCATAATAACAAATGTAAAATTGAAGCTCAGCAGGTCCTGTTGGGAATGCTTAGCCACATGCAAAACCACCAAGCCCCAGCTCCCAAACCCAGGATTAGCAGATGCCTGCTTATTTCTTCAGACACTTCTGTATTGGGCAGTTCCCCACTCCTCCTAGAGCTCACAGCAAAAATCCTTGGCTAATATAATAGATTGGCCTCTATTCCAGTTAAGCTGTCTCTTCCTTTGGTGTCTGCAAGCTACCTGAGGTGATCCTGGTCTATCACTGGGCACCCTTGGCTCAGCCCCAGCACAAATGATTAACAGTAATAGCTGTAAATGTATTTCTCACAGCAGAAGGGAAGATGACACATTTCACACAGCCCTTTCTCTTGAAGCAGACAACTGGGAGCATGCAGTGCTGCTCAAGCACTCTGTGGTGTCATTGTTAGTAAGCAATATTAGGAGGACTCCCCCTCCTCCCTGCACACACAGACACACAGAGAGACCCTGTGTACAGTATCCCACAAGGTTAAGTGCTGTGCTGCTCAGGGCACAGCGTTGCATCCTGGTTGCCTGGAGGCAGTTGTTGGCTCAGTGAACGTGATCTGTCTAAGGCAGGAAACATAATCTCAATGGGACAACAGGAGCACCTAACAAAAGTCATGAACTCATTCACAATCCAGACATGCCCCAGGAGTTGGTTTTCGAGTGACCTGGTTTGCCCTCTGTTGTTAGACACTTGTCCCTGCGGCACTATTTCACAGGGAAAAAAAACAGGGGGGGGGGGGGGGGAAGAAGGAAAAGAGAAATTCAAATATGACTAATCGAAGGCAAAATGCTGCTTTTTCAGCTGCCAGTTGGCAGCTTTCAGCCTGCTGGTGTGTAGGTGGTTAAGGAAGTAGAAAGCAAATATTTGGATTCTGAGAACACTCTCACAGCACCTTTTTATTTAATTATTTTTTTGGTGTGTGTGTGTGTGTGTTTATGTTTAACTAAGTGGAAGATTCATTCTAGAGAGATGGATGTGTATGAGTGCCCAAAGGTCGTTTTGTGTTCAAGCCAACTTCCTAATGCAAGGCTGATACTCCGCTGAGTGGCAAAAATGGTTTTCCCTATTTACACAATGAGGGTCAAGCAGCCTTTTCTGGAGTGAGCTCTTNGACCTCACCATTGTTTTCATTTCTCAGCCTATCATCTAGTTCTTCTCACCAAAACATGCTAGCTAGCTTCAAACTAGCACAGTTTTTTTAAGGGAGGAAAAGGGAAGATAAACTCTCTAGTGAACTCCTAAATGTTTCTATAATTGAGTTAATTCTATGACTGTACTCACCCTCACTTTATCATGCCTAAGAATAAGCAGACAATAGGGGGAGAAAATAAGTACTCTCTCAAATAGGTGCAAGTATGTCCTGAAGCAGAAGTTTGCTGTACACACAGAATCACAGAATCATAGAATCAGTCAGGGTTGGAAAGGACCACAAGGGATCATCCAATTCCAACCCCACTGCCATGGGCAGGGACACCCTACCCTAGAGCAGGCTGCCCACAGCCTCATCCAGCCTGGCCTTAAACACCTCCAGGGATGGAGCTTCAACCACCTCCCTGGGCAACCCATTTCAGGCTCTCACCACTCTCATGCTCAACAACTTCCTCCTCACCTCCAGCCTGAATCTCCCCACCTCCAGCTTTGCTCCATTCCCCCAGTCCTGTCACTCCCTGATAGCCTAAAAAGTCCCTCCCCAAATTTTTTGTAGGCCCCACTCACTCCTTCAGCTAACTCCAGACTTCCTGACACCTCAGCTGTCTTTCAGTCAGGTATCACTCTTCTGCTGGCAGCATTTCAGCCGTCTCTGCCTCTGAGGTTTACAGGCAACGGTCAGCCTGATACAAGCAGTCCATCTGTAGATGTGGGATGAAATGTTGATTCTGGTCTTCTGACACCATTACTATCATTCTTATTGTTTATCTCTATTTCTCAAGTTGGCTAAATTTTCTTAAGCAAGCCTTCATTTCTGTCTTTGGAAGACTTAAGGCAGCTTTAAGCATGGCAGAAAAAGCTCCACTTTCCCCCTCTCCCCATGCATTTCATCAGCATGTTCAGGATGTTAGCAGCGTAGTGCATAGTCATGTTTTCCCTTCTTCATTTCATGGCATCAGGGAGTCAGGCATGGATTAAATGCTCTCTTCAAAACTGCTTCGAAGCATTTTGTCGAGGCTCGGATCATTCTATTGAAGTATTATAATGATTTACTTGAGGTAAATCAGCAAATAACTCATCTTGCCCCACAGGGCCACTCAGCTAAGGGTGTGCTTTATGCACACACAGCCCTATAGCTTCAGCAGTTGGCACTTCAAGTCAGCATAGAGATTACACAGCAAGACAGAGATATTTAGAGAGATAGTGCTGCTGGTGTCTGAGCCCCTAGGCTTTGTTCAGGCAGCTCCAATCTGAAGGGATCACTTCCATACCCAAAGAAAAAAAGCAAATCTCTGGAGTGCAATGTGAAGTGTTTCCTATTAATGGCAACATGAATGTTATTGCCGAGCTGTGCTATGTTGGATGATTGTATGCAGCAGAAGGTAATTTAACTCACCAGAATTTTGCTTTGCTTCCCTCCCCCAGGTTAAAAGTCTGCTCAGATGCCTGCTTTACACATAAAATCATCCAGTGACTGGAGCAAATGCCTCTCAGAGCACAAAGCAGTAGCAGGCAGGCAGGCAGCGGCTCAAACAAGCCCCTGTCACCGGAGGAAGCAGACAGTGGGGCTGTGGTTTCCCACTGATCTCCCCATTCCTTAGCTGGTGGGGGAGGAGAATTATTAAACCCTTCTGCTTTGCTCCGAGGTGCTACAAATAGAATGGTAAATCTAAATAATGAGGTGCATGCTGTTCCCTTCAGTATGCGCTGCAGATGACAAGCAGGGACCAAAAACCAAAAGGAAAACCTATGTATAGCTGGAGGCCACTGTGCTCACCACGGGGCTGACTCCTGTGTGAGGTATGAGGTATGTACCTTGTACTCACATCCTGCAGCTGTGACTGCCTTGTGATGTGAGGCCGTTTGGGATGCTCTTTGCACCAGTGAGCCCCTGTTTCATGGCCCAGCACTCACTCTGGCAAGCTACAGAAAAGGGAGGTTGCATCCTGAGATCAGAGCTGCACTCCTGAACTTCTTCCCCCTTCCCCTCCCTAGGAAAGGTGGCAAACAAAATTGCACCAGGGCCACTTTCACCTAGCCCACAAGGGCTGTTTGCTACAAAGAGCCTGAGGGAGAGTCTTCTGAAGGGGATTGCTTCTCATGCCAGATAAATCCTGCCTGCTCTGGTTTGACTGGTTCAAAAATCTCCAAGACCTACCTGTAATCAGTTGCTAGCTTGCAGATCTGATTGCTGCCTGTGAGCAGTTAAAGGCTAAGAGGGGTCTTCAGTAACACACGCATTTAGGCTGTCCCTCTCTTGATCAGAATCCTCAGCTGAGAATCTAAGGTTATTTCTCAAGGCTTTCTTCTTGTGTCTGAAGCACCAGCTGGTGAGTTTTTGGAGTGGATTAATCTCCTGCTATTGGACCTGATAAAACTTTTCTGATAGAAAGCTGATTTCTGATTTAAATGCAGCTCCTGTCTGCACTATCAAAAAATATTCCTGACCATTCCTTCATATTCCTTAAGCCTTTCAGTGAGATTGACTGAATCTCATCAGTTACTGGTGACTCTGTTGAGACACTTGCCAGAGCCCCAACTGTCGTGGAGGCAGCAGGGAATTAATGTGGCCAAATCAGGAATTGTAAAAAATAGAATGATTTTATTTTCCTGGCACCCTGCCCCCAAACTAGTTACAAAAATTAGTTTAGTTTATTAACAGATTCAGTTTGCTCAGGAATTCCTTCCAAAAGGATATTATAGATAAACTTAGCTATTTAAGAAGTCAGGAAAGGGAAAAGGCCAAGCTATAAAGACAGCTTTACCCCACTATCAATCAGGCTGAGCAGAAGGTGAAGGGAACAGCAGGTCTTACACACAGAGGTGAGATAGGCATTTGGCAATGATCCCTTGCTGGATTCCTCGGCAGGAGGAGCCTTCTGACACTACAGGCAATATCCAATCATAGAGATCCACACTGCAGAAGCCCTTAGGCAAGTGGCAGAGCTGCCAAACTTGGAAATGTCTCGAGCACTTCTTCCCGAGTGGGATGGTTGTGGAATGATGCTGCCTTCACAGTGGCAGGGGAGAGCCAAACCTGTTAGGGTTGCCAGTCCAGGAGGCAGCCAGGAAGTTGGCTACTGATAGGGTCTGAGAGAGAGTGGTCCAGATGCCACTGGTTCTCTCTCTCAAAGGACCCCAGGGCTTGCCAAGCCTGCAGGTTTGCACAGAAGGGTGCAAAGGTGGGGAGAACCGTCCAAAAGCAGGGCTGAGACAAAACCAAGAGCTGTACAAAAGGTAGGAGCTGTCAAAAGCAGGGATGGTAGTCACAGCAGGAACTTGTCCTTTGCAGTGGCAGAGGACTCTGAAGACAGAAACTCCCAAGGTGGGAATCCTTGCTCTATTTATCCTTTTTCCAGACAAAGTGTCCATGCACCATTTATACTGGCTGCAAAAACCCAGCCAAGCACCAGCCCGATGCCAGGGCAGGCTTCCACACGAGCCAGCCCATGTGCAGAAAAGCACCTTTGCTGCCCCCCTTCAAGCCCACAGCATGGGGGGAGGAAGCAGTTTTTATGCTGCCTTCTCCCATTCAAACCAGAGAGTAGGAGGGAGAAGAAAGGAATTTGGGGTACCCCTGGACACCAAGTGAAGCTAACATGATGCCAGGATATAATCTCAGTGAGCCTAATTATTTTTGAAGGGGGATCCTGACATTATCAAAAGAGGTTTTAGCTTCTTGTCATTTCTCTGGGGTAATTCCACTGGCATACCTGGGCTGAGTAAAGCTACTCAGGCTAAATGCTTCCTGAAATGACAGGTTTCAGAATAAAGGTACCTTGTATCTTTGGGTAACTGCTTCACAAGCTGTTTGTCTTGGAGGAACGATAATGAAAACCAAAGTATCTTTAAAAAATGAGGAAAAGGAAGAAATGCATGGCTAATCTGGGGGAGCTGGGATTGTTTAGCCTGGAGAAGAGGAGGCTCAGGGGTGACCTTATTGCTGTCTACAACTACCTGAGGGGTGGTTGTGGCCAGGGGGAGGTTGCTCTCTTCTCTCAGGTGGCCAGCGCCAGAACGAGAGGACACAGCCTCAGGCTGCACCAGGGGAAATTTAGGCTCGAGGTGAGGAGAAAGTTCTTCACTGAGAGAGTCATTGGACACTGGAATGGGCTGCCCAGGGAGGTGGTGGAGTCGCCGTCCCTGGAGCTGTTCAAGGCAGGATTGGACGTGGCACTTGGTGCCATGGTCTAGCCTTGAGCTCTGTGGTAAAGGGTTGGACTTGATGATCTGTGAGGTCTCTTCCAACCCTGATGATACTGTGAGACTGTGATACTGTGCTAAGTGAAGATTTTCCTGTCTGGGGCTCTGCTCTTGAAGTAGAGCTGATTGCCCAAGTTACTGGATAACATAAATTCTCTTTCTATTTCTGTGCAATTTCCAAGCTAATGCAGCTCCAATCAAAGTTCCTAATGCTATTTTTCTCCTCTTAACCTAATTAACAAAGTGAAAATTTATGTAGCCCTACATGGAATTACTTTCTCCCAAGGACTGCAGAGGGAGTTATCTCTCACATACTTATTAAAGCAGGAGTATTGATGCTAATGCTTCACTCCTGCTACAGTATTTGAATTGTCTTCACAGGAATAATACAATACATCAGAATTCCCTTGTCTGAGGTCATGCTCCTTTAGGACATAAACTTCTAGCATTAACTCTTGGCAGTATCACCCTGCCACTGTTATCTTAAATCACAGAATGATAGAATGCCAGGTTGGAAGGGACCCGAAGGATCATCTGGTCCAACCTTTTTAGGTGATAGTGCAGTTTAAATGAGTTAGCCCAGCACCCTGTCAAGCTGAGTCTTGAAACTGACCAACATAAGCATATCTACTACTTCCCTTGAGGGATGATTTCAATGTCCAACTCTTCTCATGGTGAAGCATTTTCTTTTGGATTCCAGTTGGAATCTCCCCAGGAATAACTTGAACCTGTTGCTTCTTGTCCATTTTATATGACTCCTTATGATAGAGAGTTAACTTTAGCATATTTACCTGCTGAACATGGAAGAAACCCCAAATGTGGCTCAACATTGTTATAATTAAAGAACTAAGGAAGCAAACCACCCCAAATCCCTTCACTTTCATGTCATAAAAGATTTGTTTTGCTTACGACTCTTTTGCTTAAATTGTTAAACAAAATCCCCCAACAACAAAACAAAACCAAAACAACAAAACAAAACCAAAACAACAAAGCCTCCAAACCAACAAACAACCTCCCAAAACCCCAAAAAGGCAAAAAAAACCCCTAAACCCAGCCCCAGCCCCACTCCCAGATTGCTTAAATTCTAAGAAAGGATTCATATTTTCTCTTGAAGATGGTTTTTCACTGATGAATTTTTCAACAGAGTTGTATTAAAACCAGGATTTCCTTTAACAAGATCCTGCTGTCACTTCTAGAGTGCTGTTCTAGGGTGTTACCAGTGCTGTGCTAATAGCTCCACATGCAGTTAGTTTCTCAAACCCAGATTTAACAACGTTTCCAAACAGAAATTGGGCACATTATTCTGTGGCTTAAATCTATTTTATCATGATACCACTTCCAAAATACTGAAGGCATAAAATGGTTTATGGTTCAGAAGATAAACCAGCATAAGCCACTCTGCTGGAGTACATGGGAGGATCTGGGGAAGTGCTAAAAGCCTTATTACAGCTACAGAATGGACTCTTAAATCTTGTATGCAACTTGATCAGTTCCCACTGGAACCACATTGTATTGTTTTCATAAATAAACACCAAAAGTTGCTGTGCACAGTGTTTCTGGGCCAGAACAGACTGCTTCTGTGCTTTACCAGGGTTTGTGTTAAATAGTGAACTACAAATGTGCTCAGGAGAAATTCTTTATTTTTTTTTCCCTAGAGTGCTGCTCATGGATGCTAAGTCATAGAATCATAGAGTCACAGAATCATAGAATCACTCAGGGATGGAAGAGAACACAAGAATCATCTAGTTCCAACCCCCTTGCCATGGGCAGGGACACCTCAGACTGGATCAGGCTGGCCACAGCCTTATCCAGCCTGGCCTTAAACACCTCCAGGCATGGGGCCTCAACCACCTCCCTGAGCAACCTGTTTCAGGCTCTCACCACTCTCATGCTGAAGAACTTCTTCCTAACATCCAGGCTGGATCTACCCATTTCCAGCTCTGTTTCATTTCCCCCAGTCCTATTACTGCCTGACATCCTAAAAAGTCCCTCCTCAGCTTTCTTGTAGGCTCCTTTAAGATACTAAAGGCCACAATAAGGTCTCCTTGGAGCTTTCTCCTCTCTGGGCTGAACAGCCTCAACTCCCTCAGTCTCTCCTCATAGGAGAGGGGCTCATATTTCCTGATGATCAACAAAGCAATCATGTCTGTAGAGCATCAAGCCATGGGCTGTCGCTTCATCCTCCGTGGAAGTGCTGCAGCTGACAGCCAGGCTGGGAGGAGCAGCCCAGCAACATTGTCCTCTCTGAGGGAAGAGATTGGTTTCCTGAACTGAGATTTGCCTGTGGCAACCAGAATGAGGCAACGATTCCTCTCCCGCTCTGTGTTCTTTGACAGAAAAGTGCAGTAGAGAATAACTCTCCATTTTGTTCTGCTCAACCAGTACAGCACTAAAAGCCTCCATAGGTTGAAGTGTCTTTTGCATGTAGAACAGGCATTCAGATCCCTGGTTTGTTACTTGGTGCTGTCAACCAAACCTGCCAGATGAGGTTTGGGTTGTCCATTTTCCATAAAGCTATTTAACCTTGCACTCAACTGTACTTTTCCAGCTCATTTTTCACATGGAATGCTCTCCAGAAGAGCAGGTTGTGGCAGAGATCTCCTCTCACTATTCTAATGGTTTGGCTGAAGCTCAGACTCTGTGCTCCCAAGTACAATAGAATCCATTCTGGTTTTTTAAACTCTAAGCACTGATGATGATTTAAAAAAGAAGTTGAGCAGGTGACTTGGTGAAGATATCATCTGGAGAGGAGTGTGACAAGGAAAAAGACACAAAACCACACTTTTGAAAGGGTTTTTTTTGAGCATCTGTAGTAGTCTAAGACATATGAAGAGCATCCAGACCATAAATATTGAAGCAAAACAGTTGGCAACTGAACAAAATATTTTCAGTGCTGTACAAGAGAGAATGCAAATCTGTGCAGTGTAATTAACGTATTTTATCATTCTGAATTGGTGGCAGAAAGGTACAATGAGAAAATTAGTGCAGTTACCTTTTAAGGGCACTGATGAGATTTGACCTGGCCCTTCATTTAGAGGCAGAAGCAGGTACTCAGTTAATGTTCTCCCACAAGGCAGTATTAAACGTTAAACTCTGCTACACACAGAGCAAAAAGCAGGCAGCTCAGCGTTGTGTAGGCAGCATTTTAATCTGGGGGAGAGGAGCATCTTTTTTTTTTTTTTTCCAGAAGAGAATTAAAATATGGCTGTGTGCTATGTAGCACTCAGCAGGCAGATGGTGGTTCTTCAGAGAACAGGAGGAGAGCAAATGGAAAGGTCAGCAATTTCGAGTGAGTATCTGTATAAGCCGTGAGTGAATCCAGCCTTCCTGCCACGCAGTGGCACTGATCTCGGCACAGCAGCAGCAAAGAATTTGTCCCAGAATGGTTGTTTCTTAGCCCAAAGCAGAAAAAAAATCCCACCCCATTTTAAAATATTCAATCTCCACCCCTGAAATGCCTCCAGGCTGTTCCTTTGGCCAGAGTTTGCCGACAGCTTGGGGATAGAGAGATGAAACAAGTATCAATGGTCTAGTGAGTGAGGATCAGCTAAGGCTGAGGTCCTGCTGCGTTAGGATTTAGGCAGACATGTAGCAACTACTGTTCCTGGCAGAGCCTCCAGCTGTTTAAATAGGAAAGATCATTATCTGTGTCTTGCAGAGGAATCAGGAGATTTGCTTGAAGTGTGGGATGAACTCATTGCAGAAACTGTCTGAAGGCCTCAAGATTGAACTTCAGTTGCCTAGACCCCAGAGACATCCAGAAGAAGCCATAGAACGTAGCACAGGACTTGTAGAAGATTTGCCCTGATTGGGAGTGACAACTAGAGGAGCACCCAGAATTGACCTTACTGTTCTCTACAACTACCTGAAAGGCAGCTGTATCCAGGTGGGGTTGGTCTCTTCCCCCAGGCACCCGGTGACAGAACAAGAGGACACAGCCTCAGACTGTGCCAGGGCAGGTTCAGGCTGCATGAGGAAGAAGTTTGTCCCAGAAAGAGCGACCGGCATTGGAATGGGCTGCCCGGAGAGGTGGTAGAGTCTCCATCCCTGGAGGTGTTTAAGAGGAGGCTGGATGAGGCACTTAGTGCCATGGTTTAGTTAATCAGAAGGGTTAGGTGATAGGTTGGACTCGATGATCATGGAGGTCTTTTCCAACCTGGTTGATTCTGTGATTTCTGTGACAGCTGTGCAGCCGACTCCCAGCCCTGCATCTTTGCCTTTTGCTTTTCCCTCAACAGATAGGCAGCAACAGTGAGATACTTTCAAAACCATCTTCAGGTGTTGACAGGTTACAGACACAGTCTCTGTTGTGTGGGACTAACACAATTGCTCTGCACCTTCACGGCAAAAATCTGTCACAAACCAGAGCTGATTTCTATTGTGGTGTACTTTGAGCTGTTTCTGAGTGCACAGGAGAGAAGACAGAAGAAATGAGCAGCCTGTGCTGCTGTTGATGCTGACAAACTCCATTTCATTCATGTAGCTACTATTAAGAATAAGGAACAATAAAGTGGACTTGAACAATAAGAAAGCATTTCCTTACCTCTGCGTGCTGCAAAAAGTAAAGTTCATGAAGAGTTTGTAATTATCAGCCATGCACAAAGGCATTGCTGCTGTGTCCTGACATAGCTAGGAGGGATACTTTCATAAAGAAATGAAAGAGAAGTAAAACTTGTGGCCTCAGAGCCCCAAAAGAAATCCATACCATTTGGTGTGTGAGTGGGGAGCAAACAGTGAGGAATAGCAGTGTGGATTTCAGTACTTCCATTGCACGTCTCTCTGCACACAGACAAGGCAAATAACTTAAGGAGCTACAGTGGTGCTGAGGCTGGGGCCACTTTTGTTGCTGTCTGTTGAGAATTGCTGCTGTGTAAATCATAGAAATGTCAGAGAGTTCCAGCCAAAAAGAAAAAAAAAGAAATATATATATATATATCTTGGAAGGATTGGTCATTAGGGATGGTCTAAAGCATACTGCACTGCACAGGGTTTTGTCCTACTATACTTTGCAGGTTGTGTGTGTAAGAAATCCTATATTCCCTGCTGCAAGTCTGGGAAATGGATCCTGAAATCATTTCTCAGACATAAAACTAACGAATGAGCCTTGGCTCAAGACTTTCTCCAGTGCCAAACCAGACCTTAAAGCAGGAAAGTTGAAGATCTAACAGTTCTGATCATAGAATGGTTTGGGTTGGAAGAGACCTTTAAGGAGAGTCTTGGTTAATGAAAAGCTCAACGTGAGCTGGCAATGTGCACGCACAGCCCAGACAGCAACTGTGTGCTGGGCTGCACCAAGAGCAGCATTGCCAGCAGGGCAGGGGAGGGGATTCTGCCCCTTTACTCTGCTCTCCTCAGACCCCACCTGCAGTCCTGTGTGCAGTTCTGGAGGTCCCAACACAAGAAGGACATCAAACTGCTGGAGCAAATCCAGAGGAGGCCAGAAAGATGCTCAGAGGGCTGCAG
>WAAF01005021.1:1244748-1283651 GCA_013400475.1 Tricholaema leucomelas | reverse complement strand
GGAGGTGTTTAAGGCCAGGCTGGATGAGGCCTTGAGCAGCCTGCTCTAGTGGGAGGTGTCCCTGCCTATGGCAGGGGGTTGGAGCTGGATGATCCTTGAGGTCCCTTCCAACCTAAACCATTCTATGATTCTATGATCCAATCCCCTGCAATGAACAGGGACATCTACAACTAGAGACCCATCCAACCTGATCTGGAATGTTACAAGGAATGGGGCATCTCCCACCTCTCTGGGCAGCCTGGGCCTCAGTGTATAAAAGATCTTCTCCTCTTTAGTCTAAATGTTCCTCTCACTTTAAAACCATTGCCCTTGTCCTGTCTCAACAGGCCCTGCTCTGGCACCACAGCCATCTCAGAAAACCAAGCCAACATGGCTGAGAGGATATATTGGTCAGTGTTCCTCAGAGCCAGGTGACAACTTCTCACACAGACAGGTGAGCTGATCTATAGCAGATGTGTTCAGCTGTGGCTGTGTTTCAGAAATATGGACTTGCATGGCAGCTGCAGAATCTGCCAGCCAGCAGGGCCAGAGGGGTTAAAAGGCTTTGCTTTGGGACACTACACATTGAAAAGGACCTTGCAAATTTTGTGCCACCTTCCAAGGCCTTCCACAATCTATTTTCTTCACAGAGCTTGCTTCTGCTCCCCTATTGCCTTCAGAATTCAAGTGTACCTCTTCTGCATTGATTTTGTCCATGAAGGTGTAAGGCAGCCTTCAGCTGACAGTTTCTCTTGTCTTCCTCACTTGGCTGACCCCTTAGCATGTTCACAGTGATGCCTTCTGCCTGCTTTGCTTGTCTATTGCCAGAAGTAGTTTTGTCCACAACTCTGTGGATGTAGCAGCAATCAGCAGCTGTAGAAGAGGAAAAAGTTACTAACCACTTTTCCAGTAACCCATAAGGTGATTAAAAAGGTGACAGTGAAAAACTGCCTTGACTTTTGTTTAGCTCCTCTTGAGAATTGGGGCAGGAGGGAGACAGTTAGAGCCAGTTCCATAGTCTGCTTCATTGGAAAGAAATTAACTTCAATGGGAAGAATAAAACCCAGGAAGCTGCAGCACACAGGAAATAGAGCATGAAAAGGATTTGTGCTGTGATGTCGAGATTAGAGAGAACAAGCAACATGAATTAGCAAGTGGAATGCAAATATTGTACATTCAAGTGTAACTTCAGCATAATACCAGAGATGTGGGTGCATAAGGAATTGGAGAATCTCTAAAGTAGTATTAAAGCTGCTGCTCTCTGCTGCCTGGAGCTCATGCACAGTGCCTTAGGTGCCCCCCGCCTCCACTGATCCAGAGCTGATGCTTTCTCCTTGCTCTTCTTTAGCAGATTTTATTGCATGACATTAGAGATTTTGTTTGTGCAGATACTTTGCCTTTGGGGCAGTGACTTGCTCACAGGAACATGTGGAGGCTGACATGGCTGGCTCTGGGTTGGACAGCAGTTGTAACCAAAGACAACATACAGGTCCTTTAGAGGGCAGTGGGGGGAAAGAAAAGCAGATCTGTGAGGAAGGAGTGTGCCAGTGAGCACAGGGCAGGCTGCTTTGTTGCTCAGGTGGATCAGTAACTATAGACTGCAGCCTCAGCCATCTGCACTTCTGTTTGCACCTCCATGTGAGATCAAGGAACAGGCCAGAATTTAGTAGAGATGAATCTTTCTAATGTGCCATTATTTATTTTCAAGGCTTTCATAGAATCATAGAATGGTTTAGGTTGGAAGGGACCTCAAGGATCATCCAGGTCCAACCCCCTGCCATAGGCAGGGACACCTCCCACTAAAGCAGGTTGCTCAAGGCCTCATCCAACCTGGCTGGCCTTGAACATCTCCAGGGAGGGAGCAGCCACAACCTCCCTGGGCAACCTGTGCCAGTGTCTCACCACCCTCACTGAAAAGAACTTTCTCCTAACAGCCAGTCTAAATCTCCCCTCTGCCAGTTTAAACCCATTACTCCTTGTCCTGTCATTACCAGACCTTGTCAATAGTCCCTTCCCAGCCTTCCTGTAGGTCCCCTTCAGATACTGGAAGGCCACTATAAGGTCTCCTGGAATCCTTCTCTTCTCCAGACTGAAAAGCCCCAACTCTTGTAGCCTGCCCTCATAACAGAGCTGCTGCAGGCCTCTGAGCATCTTCATGGCCCTCCTCTGGACTCGCTCCAGCGGTTCAATGTCCTTCTCGTGTTGGAGGCTCCAGAACTGTACACAGGTGGGGTCTGATGAGAGCAAAGGGGGAGAATCTCTTCCTTTGCCCTGCTGGCCACACTTGCCCCTGCATGTGGAGCTCAGCACTGGATGTATGGTATGTGTAGTGCTGCATGGAGAATAAAGCAACTTCTTTAATGCTTTACTCAAACAGGGCCATGGAATATGTAAAGCTTTCTGTAGTTCACAGGATCACAGGATATTAGGGGTTGGAAGGGACCCAAGTTGATCACTGAGTCCAACCTCCCTGCCACAGAAGGACAGTACTATCTAACACAGATCACAGAGGAACACATCCAGACAGGCCTTGAAAGTCTCCAGAGAAGGAGACTCCACAACCTCTCTGGGGAGCCTGTGCCAGTGCTCTGGGACCCTTACAGTAAAGAAGTTCCCCCTTGTGTTGAGGCAGAACCTCTTGTTGTGCTGCAACTTACACCCATTGCTCCTTGTCCTATCCCAGGCAGCAGTGAGCAGAGCCTGTCCCCCCGACTCCTGGCAGCCTTCAGATACTTACAAACATTTACCAAATCCCCTCTCAGTCTTCTCTTTTCCAGACTAAAACGCCCCAGGTCCCTCAGCCTCTCCTCATCAGCCATGCCCTCCTGTCCCCTCATCATCCTCGTAGCCCTCTGATGGACTCTCTCCAGCAGATCCCTGTCCCTCTGAAACTGGGGAGACCAAAACTGAACACAGTATTCAAGATGAGGTCTCACCAGGGCAGAGTAGGGGGCGGGGGACAACCTCTCTTGATCTGCTGGAAGTTGGAAGGGTTGAACAAAGAACCTCCTGAATGCAGACAAGAAAAATCAGATTTCTTCTGTAAAAGCATTTTAAAAGAATTTACATGTTTTATGGGCTTGGGGGAAGAACTACCTTGAAATATGGCATAGCTGCATTGCAGTGACTGCACCTGACTCAATACCTACCTCTTGTGTTCATTGCTCTTCCCTGCTTGACCCAACAATCACAAAAGTACAAGAAAGCTACCTTCTGTTATTCACTTGAATACATTTGTTTTAGGCAGAGAGGGGAGGAGGAATGAAAGAGGTGAAAGGAGGAGGAATGAAAGAGGTGAAAGAAGGAGGAATGAAAGAGGTGAAGGGGAGGAGGAATGAAAGAGGTGATTTGGGCTTTTAAACCAATAAACTTTAACTCCCAAAACACAGTATTAGTGGAAAGGGGCAAGCATGTAATTTTCTCAGTAGCAAATACAGCTACATGTATCTAAATCCAATACATTAATCAGCTCTTTTATAGGATAAGACAGGGCTCAGAAATGATTTTCTGTTTAAGTACATAAGATCAAACATGTTTGTCATTTTAGCCTTCTCTTTATTCTATCTGATTTCAAGATCTTCAGACAGGCTGTCTTTAGATGTCATTGCTTGAAGCTTCTGCTTTTATCACATTAACCACTCTTCATGAGCTTTTACACATCAAGATGTCTTTAGATACATTGTTGAAGAGAGAGTACTTGTGAAGACTTCAATAAAAAGTTAGAGGATCTGTGCCTCTAACTTTATACAAACACAGTTAAGGGGGAAAAAAAAACACCCACACACACCAAAAAAATCCCCACACTGAAACCAAACTAAGACCCCAAACAAAACTCCACAATGCTGCACTCGTGTTACTTATTTACTTATTTATTAAAGAAGGCAGAAAAAGACCTGCTCTAGTGGGAGGTGTCCCTGCCTATGGCAGGGGGTTGGAGATGGATGATCCTTGAGGTCCCTTCCAACCTAAACCATTCTATGATTCTGTGATTATGATCAAACACAGCTTTGTTAGTGTGCAAACCCCCAGAAGTGGTGAACCATCACATGCCTACCAGATTCTTATTTTTTTGGGCCTTAATACTTTGGCCTTTTGGAACTATTCCCTCCCTGCTGCGCTGAGCATATGGCTATACTGAGCTACATAATCAGAAACACCTCTGTTCCCTGATGGGTTTCCTAGGCTTTTGCCAATCTGCATCTCCAGGTACATCTTGGTTCTGCTTCTGTTTCATCTTTTGACTGCTGAAGATTCTTCCTAGTTGGTAGAAAGGGCTCAGCTTTTCTTTAAGTGGTTTTAGCTGAGGGCTCTTGTAAGAGCATTTGGTGATTTCCTCAGTGCTTGCCATCACCTGCATAGAACAAAAAAATGGTCTTGTGTTTATGACTAGGGAGGTTCTCCTCCCTCTCTACTCTGCCCTGGTGAGACTACACCTGGAATACTGAGTTCAGTTTTGGGCTTCCCAATTTAAGAGAGACAGTGATCTATGGCAGGGAGTATGCTATGAGGATGATAGCAGGACTTGAACACTTCTGCTGTGATGAAAGACTGGGGGCCCTGGGGCTATTTAGTCTTGAGAAGGCTGAAAGGGGATCTTATTAATGTCTATAAATATCTGAGGGGTGGGTGTCAAGATGAAGGTGCCAGGCTCTATTTTTTTGGCAGTGCCCAGTAATAGGACAAGGGGCAGTGGGTATAAGCTGGAATGCAGGAGCTTCCACCTCAACAGGAGAAGAAACTTCTTTACTAGGAGGGTGATGGATCACTGAAACAGGCTGCCCAGTGAGGTTGTGGAATCTCCTCTGGAGACTTTCAAAACCTGCCTGGATGTGTTTCTGAGTCACCTACTCTAGGAGACCCTGCTTTGGCAGGGGTGCTGGAAGACCCCTGATGTTCTATGATTCTATGATTTAAAGTAGTGCCATAAATGAGACCCATAGGAAATATACTTTCTTAATCTAACAGCAGGGAAGGTTTGAACTAAGGAGACTTCAGTGGCAAATTCAATCCTGTTCCATTTTTATGCTATTTAGAGAAGACTTTGAGCTCAGAATGTCATGTGCTTTCAATTCCTCTTCCCTGTTAATTTGGGAGGTTAATTATGTGTCATACATGAAGCACCTAGGATTAATCAGAAGTAATTTAGTGTTTGAAGCAGATTGTGTCAACACAGTACAGGGACAGGACTATAGTTAGAAACAAAACAGAAAGGCCATTCAGTGGCTTCACAGATAAGGACACTTGGCAAGCATTTGTGAGGCACAGCAGCAAATCATTAACTTTGAGAATTGGTTTCTTGCAAGTTTTTAACCTTGATTTATCAAACAGAGGTTTGGTCCTGATAATCTGATTCCTTGATTGCTGAAGTGGGGAATGGATGTGTCTGGGATGAGGGCTCAGTGACACCTTTGTGGTAACAGCAGCTGATGACTCCTCCCTGTAGACCACTGCTAACAGTGCATATTATCCTGCTCCATTACAGACAACTTTTTGGCTATGAGGTCACTCACCTTCTCTCTTTTTTTTTTTCACATTGAAATGGTCTAACACACTGAAGGATTTGTCTCAGTGACTTACACTCAGAAAGATTTCTGAGCAAAAAGTGATTTGTGCACGTTTGTATCTGCCAAAGTTTTAGAACCACAGAACCATAGAATGGTTTAGGTTGGAAGGGACCTCAAAGATCATCCCATTGCAAACCCCCACCATAGGCAGGGACACCTCCCACTAGAACAGGTCATTCAAGACCTCATCCAACCTGGCCTTGAACACCTCCAGGGAGGTTGTGGAGCACAGAATCACCCAATGTGATCAAAGATCACATCGAGTGATTCTGTGCTCCACAACCTCCCTGGGCAACCTGTTCCAGTGTCTCACCACCCTCACTGGAAAGAACTTCTTCCTAACATCTAGTTGGAATCTCCCCTCTGCCAGTTTAAACCCATTACTCCTCATCCTGTCATTACAAGACCTTGTCAGTAGTCCCTCCCCAGCTCTCCTGTAGGCCCCCTTCAGATACTGGAAGGCCACTATAAGGTTTTGTCTGTGCTGGTCCAGAAAGTACATATTTGCCATTTGCTCTGCTTCTAACAGCAACACCTCTGTCCTCCAGCTTGCCTCTCATGCTGAGTGCTGGCACTGTGCTTCAAGCTGGAGGGCCAGCCATGGAACAGCACAAAAGGCAATCAGCACAGAAACTGCCTCACTACACCCGCCTGACTTTGGTGTACACAGATGGCTTATCATCAACCAATGGTTTGGGTTGGAAGGGACCTTTAAAGGTCATCTAGTGCAACCTCCCTGCAGTCAGCAGGGACACCTGCAACTAGAGGAGGTTGTTCAGACCATCTACCTGCCCTGGTTTTCAGGGATGGGGCATCTACCACCTCTCTGGACAACCTGGGGCAGTGATCTACCACCCTCACTGTAAAAATTTCCTTCCCTATTTCTTGGCTTACCAAGAATACAGATCACCCACCCGAGCAGTCCATAACTAGCAGGTTAGTACCCAGGGTGATCTACACAGATTAGCATCAAGAATGATCTG
The DNA here is from genome assembly GCA_013400475.1 of Tricholaema leucomelas. NCBI lineage: Eukaryota > Metazoa > Chordata > Aves > Piciformes > Lybiidae > Tricholaema lacrymosa > Tricholaema leucomelas. The sequence continues at coordinate 1,277,125 of WAAF01005021.1, read as the reverse complement.
ACAGATGAATCCAGAGAATGATCTGAGAGATGAATCCAAACACACAGCAAAGGCATCACACAGGTTCGATCCAGACCTCAGTTTGAACAGTTGGACTCCACAAATCTTTGCAGTGTACTGAAAGGAAAGGCCAGGGATGGGAGACTATGCAGTCTTTCCAGAAGCATCCACCAGCTGCATGGAGGTAAAAGTTTCCTCAGAAGCATGTGTACTGTGTATTCCTGAGTTAAACCCTCCAGTGCTTGCCCATTTTTCATATAGAATTCTATGCCTAACTCAATTTTCATTCTGCAGTTGCATTTCCATTTATCTTTTCTTAGGAGAAGTTGTATGCCAGTTAAAAAAGGGGGAGGAGGGAAATGAAAATGGAGACTAAATAACTTGCAATAACACAAGATAAAACTGTTAGCTTACAAAGGAAATGTGTGACACCCAGCACACCAGAAGGTATTACTTCCTTAAATAAGGCTGGGTTTGGGTATCATACACTGAATATTGAAGAAGATTAAATGCTAATAATCAGATCAAAAGTGGATATATGAGATGGGAGATGAGGCTGGGAAATTGCTTGCCAGACTGAACAAAGAGGAGGACAGGAGTAAAGTTATTAGCTCAATTAAGGAGAAAGATGGCCTGATGAAAACCTACACTCACAGAAATAAATCAAGTATTTAGAATATTAAAAAAAAAGAGAGACTTAAATCTATGGACATATTTTCTTTGACATCTTCTGTGGCAGTGTAATCTAAAAGCTTCTCTGATTATGAATGGGTATTACCTGCAAGAAATAAACATAACATTTAGCAGCCTTTCAGTACTTTACAAGGAGTTCCTCAAAGGGATCTTGCAGATGGGAAATGGTTGTTAGCCCTGTGTTTTATGGACAGGAAGGGAGCACACTTGTGGCTGCAGCTTTCTATGTCCTGACCCTTGACTCTCAGGGTGGTACAAGGCTCTCCTGGTGCTCATTTTATCATAGACATCCCATCCCTGGGAGTGTTCAAGATTCCAGGTGAAGTTGGATGGGGTTCTGAGCAACCTGTTCTAGTTGAAAATGTCCTGCTCACTGTAGGGGTGTTGGACTAGATGACCTTTAAAGGTCACTTCCAACCCAAACCATTCTATGAATCTATGATCCCCTTGTGGGGCAGCTGTGAGGCCATAAACTTTGCTTTCAAAACTGATTTCAATGATGAAGCATTAAAGAAGCATTTTAGGTACCAGTGATCCCCAGTGAAAGATATTGGTGGATGCTTATGAAGCATTTTCTCATATCCCAGCCTGTTAACTTTTCATTAATTCAGAGATAGTTCTAGAAACATAAAACATATTACAATGGATTGCCTACTCCATAACTAAAAATAAAAATAAAACAACTATCTTAAATCCCAAAGGCTCTCACTAATTGACCTGACATGCTAATTAAGCAGTTTTGATCAGAAATAATTAACATAATCCAGCTAGGCCAATTAGAGTACAGGGGGGGAAAAAAGAGAGAGAGAAAATAGAACATTTTAGAGCTTTAATTTTAAGAGTACCATTTGCAATATGAAACAGCAGCTGATTCAGCAGAGCAAGCTGGAGTTCTGGGCTCAGAGAACAAGTTATAGCCCACTACACAAGGAAACAGTAGACAAACTGAAAAGCCATGCCATTTTCTTTGTGGCAGTGAGAAGACAAGCAGAGAACCTTTAAAACTTATTATCACCTCTAGAAGAGGCAGGCAGAAGAAGACAGAGTAGTTTAGCTGTTGCAGCAGCACTGAGAGAACGATCTAATCGCTGGTCCCACACCGCAGCCATTGTGGAAAGGTGAGAAAAACACAGCCTGTGGGAAGCCTGCATATGAAATTTACCTTTGGAGAGACACTGTTAGCAATTATTATTTGTTACTTCCACTGCAGAAGAGTGGAAATCTTAAATCTCACTGTCCTAAATGCAAAGGGAGTGAGAAGGAAACTCTGCTAATGAGCCAAACAGTGAGTGACATGCCTGCAAATGAAGTGAGACAGCTGTGTGTGGAGATGGTGCAAACAGTTGCTTAATTTGGTTTTGCTAAGAAAACAACAACTGAGACTTGTACCCAGAGAGAGGATCAGCAGTGTGGAAGCAAGACAGGGTAGAGGAGTTTGGTTTGTACAAGGCTCTGCGTAGAGCAGAGGGACTGGGAGGGATGCAGCACTCTGCAGGATCAGGTCAAGGATTGCTTCTGAGGCATCCTTCTCTCTTGCTGTCAGGAGCCAAGCACCATCCTTGCCTAACTAATGAGGCAAGCTCCCAGATGAGACCCCATTTATGCTTTGATTAAACAATCTCAGTACCTCTGCTGACTATTTTGCATCTCTGTTTTGAGGTGCAGGATGGAGTGTCCTGTCCCAGGCTTTCCAAGCCCAAGTTCTGGTTCCAGCCAGTCCCCCATGGTGTGGTACTGCTGAGCGCTGCACTAATGTGGCCTTTTCCTAGACTATGTTTCCTCGAACTTGTTTCCTAAGCCCCTTGGGACAGGATGGGCACTGTGGGAGGACTGAAGAGCACTTGATGTTTTAGCAGGAGGAACACCAAGCTGCTGTGATGGTGCTGTGATTGATTTCTTTCTGGCAGAGAGCTGTCTTGAGAATTTGAGCAGGTGTACAGATAGACTGAGATGTTCAGAACACATATTTTGGTCTTCAGATCTTAACTAATTTGACCCCAGGGAGAATTTTTAGTAAATGACTTTGTGAATGGAACCTCCCTAGCAGGGAACATTACATTCACTGCTTCCTGTTTAAGTAGTGTTGAGAGGGCTGGACTTTCTGTGCTGCTAGTTTAAAAAAAACCCACTCATGCCATTTTCACTCTGTGTGTCTAACACAGGAAGATGATGTCAGGTCTTGGAGGAAACTAGGTGCAAATCTCAGCATCTCAAGGTGCTATCTTCAAACTTCATCTTCTCTTAGTAGCACCAGAAAAAAAGGACTCCTGATGCACAAAATAGCCTGAAAATCCCCAACTGATGTGAGATTTGGACACACTACGTGCAATACTCAAGGAATTTTCCCTCATGAACCTTGACACATGCTCTGCTTTCCTGCACATCCCCAAAATTCCTATCATCTCAGGAAACCTCGATTTCAAGGCTTGGATTCAGTTGGACTAATTACTTGTGTTGTAATAATCAACTTGCATAATTTATCACTTCTTTGAACATTTAATTAGCCAACAGTGCAAGACAATTAGGTTCTGAATTGGGATGAATTCAAATGCTAGCTTTGCAGCTTTAAGGATATGCAAGCCACTACCGATTGCTGCTATGAAAATATTCACCAAAGCAGATAAGAATGCAAAGATCTCAGCCAGGTTAATGATTCTGAAGCAACACAGCCTTTGAAAAGCTAACTGTGAAATGTGTATGTTTCATCACATGTCAATCTGTCTGCGCCAAAAGATAAAAACAAGAAGCTGAAAATGGCAATTTCCTCCTCCTCCATGCTCAGCTCCAGCTCCCTGCTGTGAGTGAGGCTCATCAAACCTCCTACACATCCACTCCTACCCTTGGGTAACAGGTCCCAGTTCAATCCCTCTATGCATCCACTTGGGGGAAGGTCACATTTTGTTTTCCTATAAGCAAGAGACTAATTCATTTCTCTAAGTGCTCTAAAACTGCTTTGGAACTGTCTCTATATCAGGCAGTTAAATGTTCTTTAACAGATACAGAATAATAAACCTGAATACAGAGCTTTAATAGGAAAAATGAGCAGTGGAGATGGTTTAAGATTAGTAGTCAATGGAGATGCTTTTGTGCCACTAGCAGAAATGCTTTAATTATGTAGGCTGTCATTTGGTTTCCATGACTAAGCCATTGTCATAAACTGAAAAGGACCACAGATAATACTTCTAGAAGTGCTAAAGAATCACAGGCCTAATTCTTGCTGGTTTTCCAAGGAAGTCTCATTCTCAGCCTTGCAGCTGCAGCACATATTTTGGTGCTTTATTTGCATTTCTTCGGGATTAGTAGAGAAAGCAGGAGGCTCTTGGTGCCTTTGTGCATCGTAAGAGCTGGGTCAAAGCTGTGCTACAAAAGCTCCACCGTCCAAATCCTTGGGCTCTTGTGGCCTCTGAGAGTTCTCGCTTGTTCTTGAGCCATTTCTTCAAGTAGTGACCACATGTGTTTGTAGTACAGAGGTGAAGACTTGTGGATGCATTTCACAGAATGATAGAATGGCTTAGGCTGGAAGAGACCTCAGACATCATCTATTGCAACCTCCCTGCCATGGGCAGCGACAGCTCAAAGCCTCATCCGATCTGACCTTGAACACTCCCAAGGAGGAAGAATTCACAGACTCCCTGGGCAGCGTTTTCCAGAGTCTCACCACCTTCCTACTGAGGAACTTCCTCCTAAAACCCACATCTAACAAATACAACTCTACCAATGCAGCCTCCAGTGAGATGTTCTTTACTGTGAGGGTGGTGGAGCATTGGAACAGGTTGCCCAGGGAGGTGACTGAGGCCCCTTCCCTGGAGACTTTCAAGGTGAGGCTTGATGGGGCCCTGGATGACCTGATCTGACTGCAGGGACACCAGAGTAGATGACCTAGAATCATAGAATCATAGAATCAGTCAGGGTTGGAAGGGACCACAAGGATCATCTAGTTCTAACTCCCCTGCCATGGCTGGGGACACCCTACCCTAGAGCAGGCTGCCTACAGCCTCATCCAGCCTGGCCTTAAACATCTCCAGCCATGGGGCCTCAACCACCTCCCTGGGAAACCCATTCCAGCCTCTCACCACTCTCATGCTGAAGAACTTCCTCCTCATGTCCAGTCTGAATCTCCCCACCTCCAGCTTTGCTCCATCCCCCCCAGTCCTGTCACTACCTGATAGCCTCAAAAGTCCCTCCCCAGCTTTTTTGTAGCCCCCTTCAGATCCCGGAAGGCCACAAGAAGGTCACCTGGGAGCCTCCACTTCTTCAGAGTGAACAGCCCCAACTCTTTCAGTCTGTCCTCACATCAGAGCTGCTCCAGCCCTCTGAGCATCCTTGTGGCCCTTCTCTTCAGCATTTCCACATCCTTCTTGTAATAGCGGCTCCAGAACTGGATGCAGTACTCCAGGTGGGGTCTCAGCAGAGCGGAGTAGAGGGGGAAAATCACCTCCCTGGCCCTGCTGGCCACGTTTCTCCTGATGCAGCCCAAGCTCTGATTGGCCCTTCTGGCTCAGACCATTCCATGGTTCTATGACCTAAAGAGCCTGGAGAGATGTACACAGACATCAGCACCAGACACATATTGATACAGAAACCAAGGGCTTGCAAACAGCAATACCAGTTTAGCTCCAGATAATTCCAACTACACCTTTCAATGGTGTATTTAGTGCTAATTAGTCCATTTTGAATTGTTTGCCCAAACCTACACAACACTATCACTTCATTAAAAAGGCTTCAATTAAAGAAGGGAGAAAAACGTTCCCATCAGAAGGCTATCTGCAGACATTATAGAAGCACCTCAAATTAGAGCTGAATTTTCAGCTTTCTTGTTACCATGAGAACAGCAACATTCCTCACAGCCTGTTAAAATTATTAAGGAGCATATATCTTTTTAAACCTCATTATTATTTATCTAGGGTTCTACAAGCCTTGGCTGTGCCCACACTAACCCCCATTAATCACATGTCAAGTGAACTAGTGCCAATATCTAGAGAGCCTCTGCCATGTTTTGCCAACAGCTATAATTAGCTTTTATCCTTCTGTTGTCTTTTCTTTTTCTTTCTTTCTTTTTTTTTTTCTTTTTAAACCAGCAATGTGTGGACATTTGAGCAGAAACTGCTGCAATGGGAAAACCAAAAACTCTTGTGTCTCCAGGAATCTTCCAGCCTGTGCTCCACAGCAGCTGGCAAGTTCAGTGGTGGTCCAAGTTCAGCGGTGTGGGGAAAAGGGATAGTGCTGAGGGGCTCAGAACAACTCACAGCCAGGACAGCCTACAGGTTTCACTGATGGTATCAAGAGGTTGCCATAGCAATGTGCAGGGAGGCCAGCCTTGCTCAAGCAGGACGAGGGCTGCATGTTTTCCCTTCTGGTGGCGATTCAATCCTCTGACGCACAGCCTGCCCTGTCCTCTCCTTCTCACCTCAGCAGCAATTGTAACAGTTTGCTTTCAGCAGAAAGAGGGTGAGGAAAAGGCGCTGCAAGCATTTGGCTCAGTGCGAGAAAGATTAACGGCAGGGGCGAGGGTCTGAAGCAGAGAGCCTGCTGTCAGCGTGTGCTGTCAGCAAAGCTGCCCTGATTCATGCTCTACTTCATGTGCTTTGCATGTCCTCGTGGCTCAAAGGAGATAGAGGGGACGTTTTGGAAAGGAAGGATTCCAGCTGCCTTGTTACCTGCTGGCACTGGAGTTGCTGTGGCTGCCTGGGCAATTCATCACCTCACTGGCTCCTATCTAGCTGTTGGCGCCCAGGTTATTCCAGGAGAAGGCAACTCATTTGGCTGGATATCAGAAGCAAACACAAGGTGAACTGCGGTGTGGGGGCGCACAGCTTAGAGGTGTTGTGGTCTTTTCTTCATCATATGCTCATTACCAGACTCCTGCTGTCATGCCAGGAGAGGACAGATGAAAGTTTTGGGGGTTTCAGAAGTGACATTCCCAGAATTCTTTGACAATTATGATTCTCTCCTGGGTGTTTTGAGGGGTTTTTTTTTTTTTTGCTTTGTTTTGATTGTTTGTTTGTTTGCTTTTAATTGGCTCCTAGATGCAGTCAAGCAGGCATTAGAGCCTTAAGACTGTGTTGTCTGCTTAAGTACCAACTGGGACTAGTAGACCAGCTCAGACAAAGGCAGTGGCAGAAGCTGGTGAACCCAAGTGTGAGTGCACAGCAGCAGCCCTTGTGACAAGCGTAGCAGTTTGTGTGCACCCCTTGGCTCGGCCCAGGTGGCCACTGGGTCCACTGTATAAGTGCAGCTGCTGGGCCAAGCACTGGTCTTCTTGAACTCAGCAAGAGCAACGTGGGGTAAAAGTCCTTCTGCATTCCTGACCCTTCTCCCTTGTTTTTCTGGGTATGAAAATAACTGCTGCCAGAGGACCTGCTTTCCTATTCTAAGCTGGGAGATTTAGACTATAGGAAGAAACTCTTTACAGTGAGGGCAGTGAGACACTGGAACAGGTTGCCCAGGGAGGTTGTAGGTGCCCCCTCCCTGGAGGTATTCCAGTCCAGATTGGATGAAGCCTTGATCAACTTAGTCTACTGGGAGGTGTCCCTGTCCATGGCAGGGGAGTTGGAACTGGGTGATCTTTAAGTCTCTTCTAACCTCAACCTATGACTGTCAGTTTCAGGGTATCAGTGGCTTTGTGCCCGACGTTTGCATGGCAATGCCAGGAGCTGAGCTGTAGGCCACGCTAACTTTTCCTGCTCTCAGAACAATCCTCATGCTTGTACATCACAGGTGTTAATGCAAAGCAGCTCGGGGCTGCTTTCACCAACAGCTCTTTGCAACTGCAGCATTTTACTTCTGCTGAGGTCCTTACAAGGCACAGAAGCATTTTTAAGTATGCTCAAGCATGAGGCAGTGCAGTCAGAGCAGTTCCAGTACTGCCAGGTTATACTTCACTTGTCTCTCAGCCGTGTAGTATTTGTTGTGCACACCTGACCTGCATTTTGCCAGCACCAGCAGGGCCTCAGCTCTGTGTATTTATTATCTGCAGCATTTACAACGCAGCAGATTAAGCTGACACTCCTCGGTATGGCTGGAACGACTCGTTTAAAAATGGCTTTCTATTAGCTGGCTATTGATCAGCTTGTTGGTTACTTGTAAACCCAGAATTTCTTCTCTCAGCTCTTACCCAGTTCTTCCAGGTAGTTTTGCTGCCTCATCTTCTTAAATATCCTAAAGCTTTTGTGATCAATAACAACTTATTGTTTATGAAAACAGAAGCAGGTTAATAAAGATGTGTTCATACTAACTATGAGGGGTAAAGATAAGATAAAGGAGGAATATCTCAATAGATGGAAATGGTTTTGAAGATAAGGAATGCCCATGAATTCTGGGGGAAATAATAAGATTCCAGAGATAAACTAAACCATAACAATCTTTATGATAATGGGAGAAGAGCACATTAAGAATTTTATTAGCAAGAACTACAAAAATTAGCTCTCTCCATTTTCATTTTGCAATCAGCCAACATTTTGTTTCCATAATAAAAATAGCAATGAAAAGAAAATTGGACACAGGGCATTACACTTCTTCCTCTGCAGGCAAAGATGATTCTCCTCTCTCAGAGGCCCAATATGGACAATCAAGGTTTTAACTCTGGGGAGCGTGGTGCATGTCACAAATGTACCACCAAACCCACCGCTCCCTCTGCTTGAGGGCTGAGGCTGCATTTGATGAGCATGGCTTTGGGAGAGTCCCACCTTCTCAGCTAGTCACAGCAGGAGCAGGAATCAATATATCAAGGGATGAAGGGAGAAGCTTTCCTTTATTCCTTTCTGTGCATGGACTCCAAATAAACCCAGGGCAGGACCTACCTACATGGGGGAACTATGCAGGACCTTCTGGCAGATGCTGACACTGCCTGGCCTGAGCAGGCAAAGCAGCACCACATAATAAGAGAGAGCACACAGAGCTTAGGAGGGGAAGTATCTGTGCTGTCCTGAAAACAAGACAGGGGCTTTTGGTCTGCAGAGAGCCTTGTGGTAGAAGGGCTCCTGGATTGAAGCTCAAGAGAGCAGAGAAATCCCACAGACAGTGCCACTGGCAGACCTGCAGGGAGCAGAACGCATCTGGGAACAGCTTCTGACGTGTTCCTGAAACTGAGTGAAGAAACTCTGCTCAGCTTGACTGAGTAATAGGTCCAGTCTGTGGAACGAGTGTGCTTGGCACTTTAGTTGTGGCTCAGTTAGCAGAGGCATTTCATTTATCTCTGGCATAGCATTTAGTGCAAAACCAGATTCATCAGTCAGCAGAAAAGGAAAATTTAGAAACTGAACTGGAATTCAGACTCCTGAGATCTTGTCACACGACAGCAGCTGCAAGTCTGTAGCTGTGACATGCCTCAGGCCTGGAGATTTTTGCACCCCATCTTTTCACCAAACCACCTCAACACCATCCTAGAGATAGGGGACTTCAAGTGCATGACTGCCTCACTGCCAAAGCCCACACTGGGTTTGGATTGGCTACTAAAGCCTTAATGTCTGGGATCTTAACTCCCATCTCAATAAAATGTGCAAAGCAGTTCAGGAACAAAGCACAATCCTGTCTTGGAATGATCATTATTCTACCTTTTGAAGCCTGTTTATCACTTCTCAGGAGCCATTTCTAATGTCATAACTTTACATGCTCACTGTGAGAATAAAAAATGTTGTTTCAAACATCCAGCCCTGAAAGGGTAGATTGTGCTCAGTGATGGCTCCAATTGCCTTGCCAATGAGTCGAAACACTTTTTGCTAGGGCCATTAAGCAGGCTAGAGGAAGATTCATGTATGTTTAATGCTCAGGAAATCAGGACAATTGAATTCCATGGATCAGGGAGAAAATAAGTAAAGTTGGAAAGGCTGATGGAAATGTGCATACATTGCTACAGAAGCTCAGCTTGGAAAATCTGGCTTTGGGATTCTTTGCAAGCTGGTGGACTTACCTGCACCAGTTTAGCCACTCAGTTACCTGCATCAGTCTTACCCTGCAGCAGTTTAGCCACTCAGTTACCTCGGTATAGGAAGTTGCATCTAAACATGAGGAGGCACTTTACTTTGAGGATGGTAGAGTACTTGAACAGGCTGCTCAGAGAGGTGATGGAGTCTCTATCTCTCTGTAAACTGCTCTAGGTTGGAGTTGGACTCCAGAGGTCCTTTCCAACCCCCATCACTCTATGATTCTGTGTGTATGCACAGCTCTAAACCAGAAGTCTGCATCCCAGAGCCTTTAAAACCCCTGCAAAGACAAAGAAACCAGTCCAACACACTTAAGACTTCACATGAACTTCATTCCTGGACTTAGCACCGAAGAGGTAACTGACCATGACTACAGCTTCACATTGCCAAGGCCCAGTCAGTGTCCAGGCTAAGTCAGGATTCAGATTACTGGTTTAGATGTAAAAGCTACTCGGTGTTGTTGTAAGTACTCTGAGCTGATGTTGGACTAGGTCAGTTGATAAGGACTGGCTTCATGTTCAGTGGTGGATGTTGAATACTGTGGATTTCTGCAGTGAGGCTTGAGACAGACTATTAGGCTATTACAGGACCATCTTTCCAATACTCCTCCCCTCTCATTTCTTCCTTCCTTTCCAACCATGGAGGAAGACCTAACATCCATTTTTCTACTAGCAGCAGCTATGACAACTTGCTCAGGGAGACATGTTCTCCTTCAGGTATTCCTGCTGCCATCTCATGCTGCTTCAGCACTATGCATTGGATAGAAGCCAGTGAATTTCTCTTCAGGCCACTCTAAGACATCCATGAGAAGCACTACATACTTGAGCCACCAATGCACCGAAGTGGGCAGGAGAGCCAATGGCATCCTAGCCTGGATCAGGAGCAGTGTGGCCAGCAGGACAAGGGAACTTATTCTTCCCTTGTACTCGGCACTGGTCAGGCCACACCTTGAGTGCTGTGTCCAGTTCTGGGCTCCTCAATTCAAGAGTGATGTTGAGGTGCTGGAAGGTGTCCAGAGAAGGGCAACAAAGCTGGTGAGGGACCTGGAACACAGCCCTGTGAGGAGAGGCTGAGAGAGCTGGGGGTGTGCATCCTGCAGAAAAGGAGGCTCAGGGATGATCTCATTGCTGTCTACAACTACCTGAAGGGAGGTTGCAGACAGGTGGGGGTTGATCTCTTCTCCCAGGCAAGCAGCAAGAGAACAAGGGGACACAGTCTCAAGTTGTGCCAGGGGAGGTCTAGGCTGGATGTTAGGAGGAAGTTGTTGGCAGAGAGAGTGATTGACATTGGAATGGGCTGCCCAGGGAGGTGGTGGAATTGCTGTCCCTGGAGGTGTTCAACAAAGGACTGGCTGAGGCACTTAGTGCCATGGCCTAGTTGGTTGGCTAGGGATGGGTGCTAGGTTGGACTGGACGAGCTTGGAGGTCTCTTCCAACCTGGCTGATTCTATGATTCTATACTTGCCCCACTGCTGTGTCTCCAAACCCAGCCCACAACAATGAAGGCCATCTCATGATAATTTTGCTGCCTTGTATCTTCTCTCTTTTTAGAGCCTTCCCCCTTTTAAAGCAGTGAGAGGTTTGCCCTACATGGCTCCCATGGCTCTGAACCATTAAAATGCTGTGGATCTAGTTTATTGCCCTTAATTATGAGTCCTCTCTCTTCACCGAGCTGTAAATAAAGGCTTTCGACTTTAAACACAGCTCAGATACGTCATGATTGAAAACAGCCTGCTGCTCTCTCAACATGTTTATCTAATGTCTCCAGGAGTAAGAACAGGGAGCAGGAGAGCAGATGGTGCAGCTCTCTCAGTGCAGAGAATACAGGCTATGGTTGCAGTGGGTAGATATCCAGTATTTTCCAATGCAACCCTGTAATTACTGTGGAGAGGGTTTTATTTTTAAACTGCAGCTTAAATAAAATGATAGCTTCAGACCACACAGGCTCAAGTGCAGCTGGAAGCCTTTTTTCAGGCAGGAGGGAGAATCCCAAATATAAAGGCTAAGGTGTGTAGGACTTTAGGACAAAGCAGGAGAGCTCTGCAGGAAAAAGGCATTTGCAGTGCAACCTGTGGCCAAAGAGTCCCTTCAAGAAAAAATTTCCTCCTTCTCTTTAGAAACATATTGGGGCAGTGGGACAGGGCTGGTGTGCTTGGAGAATACCTCTTGAAACTGCTCAAAACAGGGAAGAATCACAGAATCATAGAATCAGTCAGGGTTGGAAGGGACCACAAGGATCACCTACTTCCAACCCCCTAGATCAGGCTGCCCACAGCCTCATCCAGCCTGGCATTAAACACCTCCAGGGATGAGGCCTCAACCACCTCCCTGGGCAACCCATTCCAGCCCTCTGATCATCCTTGTGGCCCTTCTCTGGACACACTCCAGCATCCCCACATCCCTCTTGTAATTGAGGCTCCAAAACTGGATGCAGTACTCCAGGTGGGGTCTCATCAGAGCAGAGTAGAGGGGGAGAATCACCTCCCTGGGCCTGCTGGCCACACTTCTACTGATGCAGCCCAGGCTCTGGTAGGCTTTCTGGGCTGCAAGTGCACACTGCTGGCTCATGTTGAGCCAGCAACACGAAGGGTAAAGGCAAAGTACAAAACTAATGAGGAAGACAATTAAAAACCAGAAGTGATGTCTTTCTAGTATAAGGGAACTGGTGCAAGCCAAGGTCAGCCCTTAGCCTGACCAGATGGTGAGCAACTAGCACCCAGCTAACCTTCCACCACCCAAATACTTGCCTCTTTCCCCTCACATCACATGCATTATTCAGTAGGAGCAGAGTTGTTAAGACCTAATTAATCCTTTCAATTAAGTTAACATTTTCAGTGCTTCATTCTAAGCAAAGTGCAGTATTCTGGACTGGTTCAATAAATAGCCTGTGCCACTTATCTCCCTCTCTCACACAGAATCTCTGAAAAAACTAAACAGAGCATGCTGAAATTGCTTTAATGAAAAGATTTCCTTCAGAAGTGATCTCAGGAAATAAGGCAGTGGCATAGGGAGATGTACATCCCTTTGAGATGGGGCCAGGGATTATCAGTTATTTTAGTACAGAAGGAACAGAGATGGGGAATAAAAGGGGCAAAAAAAGGCTAGGCCATTTTTCAGTTCATCCAGCTTAAAGCAGAGAGTGAACAGGGCAATGGAACCGGTGCAGAGAAGGGCGATGAGGCTGATGAGAGGTCTGGCAAACATGACCTGTGAGGAGTGGCTGAGGGAGCTGGGGTTGTTTAGTCTGGAGAAGAGGAGGCTGAGAGGGGACCTTATTGCCCTCTACAACTACCTAAAAGGAGGTTGTAGTGAGGCTGGAGCTGGTTTATGCTCCCAAATTACTAATGATAGGACAAGAGGAAATGGCCTCAAGTTGCATAGGGGAGGTTTAGGTTGGGTGTTGGGAAGAAGTTCTTTCCTGAGCAGGTGGTCAGGCACTGGAACAGGCTGCCCAGGGAGGTGGTGGAGTCACCATCCCTGGAGGTGTTTAAAAGGAGAGTGGATGTGGAGCTTGAGGCTATGGTCTGATGATGAAGGCTGCTGGGATGAAGGTTGGTCTGGATGATCCTGGTGGTCCTTTCCAACCACAGTGATTCACAGTGATGAGATGTTGTGCTGAGGGCTTTGGTTTGGTCAAGGACTTGTCAGTGTGAAACTAAGGATTGGACTCAATGATCCTGAAGTTCTTTTCCAATCTAAGCAATTCTGTGATTCTGTGGTTCTGTAATAAAAGGGCTACTCTTGCTCCAAATGTCTCAGCCCCAGAATCCACTGCATGTAATCAGGAGCCACTGGGCAGAGACAGCCCAGCATAGCCCCATGTATTAGTGATCCACCAAAGTGAATTGAGGGATAGAGCCTGCATTTAAGTGGGAAACAAGCAAAACAGCAGCAGAAGTAATGTAATTTAAGAACTGTGACACAACAAAGGAGTCACAGCCATGCCCTCCAACAGGCAATCAGAAAGCATTTCCCTTCTTCAGTGATCTGAAGCTTTTGAAATGAGTACACACTTTTTACTTCCTCCTCCTTCCTGAGATAACACCAACAGGATAATTTGTGATAGTCAGTACTATTGCTAGTTTTGTTTGGTCTTCAATCATTGACTTTCCCTGTGTCCTCATTTTCCCTATCTGTATGGCACAGCCTGTACCTAGATGATGAGAGCTTTAAAAGGAAAAAGGGATTTTTATTAAACATGGAACACTGGCACAGGTTGCCCAAGAAGTTTGTGGATGCTCCCTCCCTGGAGGTGTTCAAAGCCAGGTTGGATGAGGCCCTGAGCAACCTGTTCTAGAGGGAGGTGCCCTGCCTATGGTGGGGGGTTGGAACTGGATGATCTTTGAGGTCCCTTCCAATCTAAACCATTCTATGATTCTAATTTCTTTTCACAGAATCGNACAGCAGAGCTGCTGCAGCTCTCTGAGCATCCTCCTGGCCCTGCTCTGGACACACTCCAGCATCTCCACATCCTTCTTCAGCAAGTGCACACTGCTGGCTCGTGTTGAGCTTCTTGTCCACCAGCACCCTCAAGTCCCTCTCCTCAGGGCTTTGCAGCACTTTCACACTGAAAATTCAGCCCTACATTCTGGCACATTTAGATCAATGGTATGGGGGTTTTTGTTGTTTGGTTTGTGTTTTATTTTCTCTCTCTCTCTTTTTTTTTTTAATAAATAAAGGTCCAAAAGTGACAGGACAGTTGAAAATCAGTGACTGGCTGAAGCATTCTCTTTTCTAGCAGCAAATACTTGTAAGTGCAAAATTACTTTACACATAACACAGCAGAGACCTGTTGAGAAACAGTCCTAAGGACATGCCAGGATTTTATGATTCCTTTGTTTCTGGCATGGCCTTGTGACATTGGAAAGCCAAAGCTGTGATCAAAGAGAGGAGAAAGGCTCTCTGTTGGTACTTGCCAGAGGACAGGGAGGAGAACCACCCCATGGCAGCAGCCCAGTAGGGAAGGGAAAGCAGAAGTGAGAAAGGGCACTTGGCTGAATCATTTGGGCCTCATGAATAGAATAGAATAGAACAGAATCAACCAGGTTGGAAGAGACCTCCAAGATCATCCAGCCCAATCTAGCACCCAGCCTTATCCAGTCAACCAGACCATGGCACTAAGTGCCTCATCCAGGCTTCTTTTGAACACCTCCAGGGACGGTGACTCCACCACCTCCCCGGGCAGCCCATTCCAATGGCCAATTGGATCTGCATGGAAGAGGCTGTGATATTTACATTAAAGCTATATATTCTTGGCACCATTGAAATAGCATTTGCACTGGTGCTTGGGAATGTCTGGGCAGGAGAACTAGGTATGTGTGACCTGGCTAGTGTGGGCACTCTGTCAGAGACAGCAAGCTGCCTGACATGCTGTCACTGAGACCCAGAGAGAACTAGTTTATTTTGGTTATAGGGAATTATGAAGGAACTTACAGGCTGCTGCTTCTTTGCCCAAAGGAGCTGAAACATCAGCAGAAGCTGCAGCAAGAAACGTCCCCTCCATCATTTGCAAGCTTGATGCTATCAGATCTTCTGCAGCAGTAACAATCCCCAGCGAGCTGGGGCTGAGGATGGTGCTGAGTGCAGGAGCCTCCTACCCAGCTCAAAGGCACGACTACCTGTGGGAGAGACTGTGCAGTCCTAGAGACTTCAAACCCCTTTAGAAGTAGATGGTGAGTACTCACTACCTCAGCAGCCCTCCACAGCTGTGGAAAGAGATGTAGAGCAAGCACATTGTCCTCTTACCCCAGGCTGTAAAATCCTTGTGTTTGCTTGATCATTCAGCTATGCTACACTACAGACTCCCTTCAGTGCATCAGGCTTCTTTAAACCCCGTGTGTAAAGTCACTGTTTGATAGGGAGGAAGCATTATTCATTCCTGAATGTCCTGAAATTTGAAGTTCCCAGGGTAATTACTACAAACTTGAGCTGCTTGAATCTGGTGACCTTAATCCCCTGAAGAAAACAGACTTTTGTGACCACATTATCAATCCACTGCCAAAACAATGGAACTAAACCAAACACCACCACCCCCCTTCTCGAAAATTTAGGAATCTGTTAGCCTATTTTAACAACATTTTACATAGAAATAGGTAAGTCAAAGGTGATTACAATCCTACAAATGCTATGGCATCAGTATCTACCTAGAGTAGGGATGCAGAGGAGCACCTACACCAGGGAAAAGATCTCAGTAGTTACATGTTCTGCTCAGGGGGTCACTGTCTGGCCTGTCTTGCTCAGTGTGGCTCTCACGTAAGGAGGCTTCAGTTACTCTGTATGTTGAGAGAAAGGGGGGAAAATAAGGGACAAAAAGCTCAACTTCATAGGAAGCTCGAGTCCATTAGCTCTGTTGTTCACAGAACAACTTGTGGTTTGCAGCTGAGACCACTAGAAATCAAAGCTTTCCTTTTCAGTGCCAGAGCAAATGGTTGAAGCAGTTGGAAACTTCTGAAAATATTAGTGGTGGTAGTAATAAAGCACAGAAGGTTCACTCTGTGTGCTTGGTTCTTGTTCTGATGAATTCTGAGTAGAAAAGTCTGTTTCAAAAGCTCCCAGTGCTGTGTTTTTGTTGTTACTTGGAACAATGATTACTCTAAACTCCAGAATCGGTCAGGTTTAAAAAGCACAACCCACCCACTCTTTCCTCCAGTGGCTCCAAGAATTCAGGGCTCGATGTATTTATTGGAGGCCTTTGTACACAGTCAGCTAGCAAGCCATGCCTGCCTGTAGCAAGTTAGCTGTTCTGCAGCCAGAATTCCTCCCAATGCTAAAAGAAGTCCAAGTCATCTGTGTGACCTCAGTGACCACAATTAACAGCAAGGCACTAGTTAAAGTTCATAGGCTCAGCAGAGTTTACACTGACACCACTGAAGACTCTCAGATGCTTCTCCTTTCCAATACCTTGATAAAAATAGAATGGCCTTCTTCTGACTTCTTGCAGCAAAGATAGAAATTAATCTCAAGAGAGATGTTGAGATACTAGAAGGTGTCCAGAGAAGGGCAATGAAGCTGGTGAGGGGCCTGGAGCACAGCCCTGTGAGGAGAGGCTGAGGGAGCTGGGGGTGTGCAGCCTGCAGAAGAGGAGGCTCAGGGAGACCTCATTGCTGTCTACAACTACCTGAAGGGAGGCTGTATCCAGGTGGGGTTGGGCTCTTCTGCCAGGCAAAGCAGTAACGGAATAAGGGGACACAGCCTCAAGTTGTGCCAGAGGAGGTCTAGGCTGGATGTTAGGAGGAAGTTGTTGTCAGAGAGAGTGATTGGCATTGGAATGGGCTGCCCAGGGAGGTGGTGGAGTCGTCGTCCTTGGAGGTGTTCAAGCAAAGCCTGGCTGAGGCACTTAGTGCCATGGTCTACTTGATTATCTAGGGCTGGGTGCTAGGTTGGACTGGATGAGCTTGCAGGTCTTTTCCAACCTGGTTGATTCTATTATATTCTATGGTTTGCAGAGTTTTGCTGTCCTTGACTCAAAGAGGAGCATGCATCCCTTTCACACCCACAGAGCTTCCCTTTCACACCACAACATACACTGCCCCATCCACCCCAAGATGGTTGAGGAACCTGCATCAGTGAGGCTGTAAAGGCACACAACACTCTCCTCCTTCAAGCAGTTGTGTACTACACTGGTAAGAACAGTCCACTGGCAACTGAACCTGCTGGCTGGGGTTTCCTGGGGGGGGAATTTTCTGTCCCTCCCATAGTAAATGGGAGATATGGCACAGCTAGGCACTTTGGAAGTGGTTCTTCCTGCATTGCTTGCTGTTACAGTAAACAAGTGGTTTAATTTCTCACACTAAAGAGAAGAAAATGTAATCTCTACAAGGTGATGGATGATTGTGCTCACCATTTGTAACAAGTTTTAATAAAATTGTGGGAGGCTTTTCCCTCCCTACCACATCCCAGCAGCAGGTAATTTTTTAAACCCTCTTTCATAACAGCAGTTGTTACATCCTTCTCTTTAGCTTAGAGATGTTCCTGTTTTAACAAGTACTTAAAAGGCACAGAGGTTATTCCTGTAGGCCTTTCAGATGATGTGTCATTCACACAACTACAAACTGACTGCAGTAGTGAGTCCACCACACAGCCAGCACTTCCCATCCTGTGCCATCTGTTGCCCTGCTGACGCTTGCATGGTCACATTTCAAGAGCATGCACTCTGCTTTGGGGTAACTGCAAGCTCAAGGCCGTGTGGTTGTAATGTTTAATGTGAGGGTCTGATGTGCAGCTGGGCTGTAGTAGAGCAGTGGACACAAGCCCTGTGGTTCCAGGACTAAGGGACCTGAGTAGATCTGTTGCCCTGCTGACACTTGCATGGTCACATTTCAAGAGCATGCACTCTGCTTTGGGGTAACTGCAAGCTCAAGGCCGTGTGGTTGTAATGTTTAATGTGAGGGTCTGATGCCAAGCTGGGCTGTAGTAGAGCAGTGGACACAAGCCCTGCGGTTCCAGGAGCAAGGGTGCACCTCTCATACTGCTGTGTGGGAGGAGAATGGTTTCCAGGAGGTAGCTGCTGTCTGATAGATGCACAACCAGGGATAGCTACACAGGTTTGAGCTGGCTGGGATGGCCATGCAGCAGTGCTACCATGGGGAGCCAGAGCTATGCAACTCAAATGTGCTCTAGCTGGCCACAGGCTTTGGAGAAGTGCAGGGACCGGGAGTGCTGCCTTCCCCAGCATAGTAAACCTGCAGTGTTGAGTGTGATGGAGGAACTCCCACCTTTTGAGAGCTCAGAAGCAGCCTGCTATTAAGTGTGAGCAACTCTGGTTGTGTTAGGAAACTTATTTAACCAATGGCTTCCTGAGGAGCAGCTGAAGGAACTGGGGATGGTCAGCCTGGAGAAAAGGAGGCTCAAGAGAGACCTTCTTGCTCTCTACAAGTTCCTGAAAGGATGCTGGATTGAGTTGGAAGTTGGTCTCTTCTGATAACAAGAGATAGGACTTTACTATGAGCTCTTTACTATGAGGATGGTGAAAGACAGGAACAGGATGCCCAGGAGGTGGTGGAGGCACCATCCCTGGACAGATTCAGGGTTTTGATGGGTTCTAAGCAGCTTAATCTGGTTGGAGATATCTCTTCTGACTGCAGTGACCTATAAAGGTCCTTTCCAACCCAGTGTGTTCTATTATGAGACAAGGGCCTCAAGTTGTACCAAGGGAGGCTTAGCTTGGATATTAGGAAAAATTTCTTCCCTGAAAGAGTTATCAAGCCCTGGAACAGACTTCCCAGAGCAGTGGTGGAGTCCCCATCCCTGGGGGTACTTAAAAGATGTATAAATGTGGCACTGAGGCACATGGGTTTGTGATGAATTTGTCAGTGCTGTGTTAGCCACTGGACCTGATGGTCTTAAAGGTCTCTTTAACCAAAGTGATCCTGTGTTCAGAGCAACACCGAGGTCATGCCTTTGGGTGGGGATAGAAGAGGAGCATTCAACAGCATTCTGAGGGTGTACAGCACTTATTAGGATTGTAGCTCCCCTTCAGGAAGATGTATTTTTACTGCATGTTAGTCATGGTTAGGTTCATATATAGCACTGGAAGCAAAAGTGTTAGGCGGCTGCATGGCATCTTTGGTGTCTCTGGCTGGTGGGGAAGGTGAGTCCATGTCAGCCTTGGTGGGTGCTGCTGTGGCCCTTCTTTATGGCAGCACTGGTGTAGGAGGAGCTGCCAATGAAGAGGCAAACTCAGGCTAGATCATGCTGAGGTATTTCCTAGAGAAAAGGCAGGAATTTTAATTGTGTCAAACAACCACCTCCAACTTCTGGAGAAGGATGAGAGAATAAATTAGGCAGTTCCTACGTGAGGGGGAAGTGGAGGAAGGGGCTCTACAAATTCTGTAGCACTGCTGCCTAAGTGCTGATTTACAGTAATTCCTTTCATTTCTTTTCTAATTAAACATCTCCTGAAGGATCAGGCCTGTCAATGTGATCTGAGGCCCATAGCCTGAAGTGTAAAGTGAGGCAAATTGCCTGACTTACTTGCAATGATAGAGTCATTTTGGAAGGAGATTGAAAATCAATACTTGTCATCCCTGCACAGTGCTCTTTATTCAGAGGAGCAATTTGTAAGTGTAATCTGTATGAGTGTAGTGGGAGCATACAAAGTTGCAGTACTAGTCATGCAGAGGGAAATGACAGAATATAAAGTATAGGCTTATTGCCATTTTATTCATATTAACACCAAGAAAGCTTATGAATAAGCTCAACATTTTAATTCAATGCTGGTGAGTCAGGCCACTTGCTGCAGCTTTTGGCTTAGGACGCAGTTGACATCACGGGCACCTAATTTCCCCGTTGACAATGTCAGACAGGATCTGTGTGCATCTGCTTTCAGCTGTGGGAAGGCAAACAAGGTCTAAAAAAAACCCCAAACCAAAAACCAAAAGAGAAATGGATTGACCCCATGTATGCTGAGAAAGCTTGCAGCGATCGTGGGGCTCAGTCAGCTTCCAAGAGGATGGCAGCACTGGAGTGCAGATGCAATCACGGAGGACAAGAGGCACTCCAGATCTTGTGAGTACTCAGGAGTGGAAGACTGACAGCTCTGGCTTACTCCAAGAATAATACAGTCAGGTGTCTTGTTAGCTTTCCCTTGCAGCTCTGGCAGCCCACTTTAATCTGCACTGGTAACTACGAACACTTTTCTCCTGAGTCTCTCCTGAACTGAATTTCCCAGTGATGACAATTACTGGGACAAATTACTTAGGACAAATTAGAGAGGGACAAAGGGGCCTCGGTTGCTGCAGCAGGCTGTTTGCTGAATCCCAGCTAGAGAAGTGAGCTGTAATTCTGGTTAACGTTGCTACCTCCACGCTATTGCTCATCTGAATAATTCTCTCAAGCTGAAAGTAATCTGTGACATCATCAAACACAAACTGACATTTCTTTCTCTGGAAAAGGAGCTTAAAAAAACCCCAAAGAATAATTATTCTGGGGAAAAAAACAGTGTTATTCTGAAGAGAGATCTCCTCTCTTCAGAGCCCTACTTCCCACATGAAACAGAGCTTATAGAATTAAAAGGTTCTGAAACTGGCCTAAAGCCTTCTTGAGGGAGGGCTGTGCTCAGGAATTATGCTGTGGTGACCTTTTTTACCTGAGTGTGG
This sequence comes from Tricholaema leucomelas, assembly GCA_013400475.1. NCBI lineage: Eukaryota > Metazoa > Chordata > Aves > Piciformes > Lybiidae > Tricholaema lacrymosa > Tricholaema leucomelas. Next base: position 1,256,416 of record WAAF01005021.1, on the reverse strand, counting down.
CATCAGTTTGTTTGCACTCTACCCCAGTGGAAGAGGTGGAGTGGACAAACAAAAACCCAAACACTTCTCACATCATCACAGGCTCACAGGATGGTAGGGGTTGGGACCCAAAGAGATCTCGAGTCCAATCCCCCTGCCACAGCAGGACCATACAATCTAGATCAGGTCACACAGGAACACATCCAGACAGGCCTTGAAAGTCTCGGGAGGAGACTCCACAACCTCTCTGGGGAGCCTGTTCCAGTGCTCTGGGACCCTTACAGTAAAGAAGTTCCCCCTTGTGTTGAGCTGGAACCTCCTTGGCTGCATCTTACACCCATTGCTCCTTGTCCTATCCCAGGGAGCAGTGAGCAGAGCCTGTCCCCCCCTCCTGATCCCCATCCCTCAGATAGTTATAAACATTGATTAAATCCCCTCTCAGTCTTCTGTTCTCCAGACTCAGGCCCAGGCCCCTCAGCTTCTCCTCATCAGGCAGTGTTCCAGTCCTCTAATCATCCTTGTAACCCTCTCCTGGACTCTCTCCAGCAAATCCCTGTCCCTCTTAAACCAAGGAGCCCAAAACTGAATGCAGTACTCAAAATGAGATCTCATCAGGGCAGAGGCAGAGGAGAACTTCCCTTGATCTGCTGGACACACACTTCTTAATGCACCCAAGGATCCCATTGGCCCTCTTGGCCACAAAGGCACATTGCTGCCTCATGGATGCTCCCTACCAGCATTCCCAGGTCCCTCTCCACAGGACTGCTCTCCAGCAGATCATCTCCCAACCTGTACTGGTGCAGTTTCTTCCCAGGTGCAGGACTCTGCACTTATCCTTGTTGAACCTCATTACGTTCCTCTGTGCCCAGCTCTCCAGTCTGTCCAGGTCTCACCTTCCAAACTCCTAGATCACATTAGAATTACATTGCAATGGTGAAACCCTGTCATTTTTACTGTCTAACCATTTGAAGAATGACACTTCTGTAGCCAGACTTGTTGACAAAAGCAAGTGTTTGGCAATAGGATGGACTGGCAAAGTTGTTTTAAAGCACAATCTCACAGGATTCCTAAACCTTATCAACCTGGGTTGTAAGAGCAGGAAAGCTCAGTGATGTGCTTCTTGATGGTGCTACATCTCCTCCCAGCCCACCCAAAAGCAATTGGCATGTCGTGTTTTCTGCAGATGGACCACAAATGGCACACGTACAGCTGATGCTCTCTGGCACTGGGGGAATGAGACTGTGTTTGCCAGCTAGCTTGCCAGCCAGAAGCCAGATTTAATTTGGAAGAGAATGGTCCACAGTTGTTGCAGAAATAGCAAAGAGCAGATTTTTTAATCATCTTCTGTTCCTCCCTGTTCAGTCTCATCCCCTAATTGGTAAATGAGAGGCCCAATCAGCTCAAATCAGGGGAAAAATGTGTCACGAGCAGCCAGTGAGACAGAAAACAGAGGTACCCACTCCTTGATATCATGATCTTGCAGCTGTTTACAAGTCAGATTTAGCTAATCAGAGGGTCCCAGGGAGCAATTAGTCTCTCTTTCTGGGTTCCATGTGTAAATTCTAGTGGAAAAGAGCTTTTTTTCCGCTTGCTGCCCTGATTATTTTTGCATGCTGTTAACTATTTGCCATTTTATCCACCAGAAGGGACAGATAATGCAATTTTATATGTTTGTAGATAAATATAACTAGACTGATCAGAAAGTAAAACATTTTAAACAGGGTGTAGTAAAGTGTTTGGAAGAAGGAAATTGCACCTTTTTTTTTTGCTTTTGTTTATTAATCACAGTGGCTTTCACCTCCCTGTCTTTCTTCTTTGGTACTTCCCTTCAGGCTGAATTAATTCCTTATGCTATGATCCTGAAAAGTGGATAAAGACTGCCTCGGCCTCTAGACTTTCAGATGGTTGAGCAGAGCTTGTTTTCAACTGACAGTAGCTCAGCAATTGGCCTTCAAGACACCTGGATCTGGGAAACTTGAAATTACAACTCGCTTTAGGAACATCTGGCTTGGTTGTGCATGATGGTGCTTCATAAGGAGATCATCTGCTTTGGATTGTGCCCTTCCTTTCTTGGGACAGGAGACTATTCTGGGAGGGTTGGGATGACAAATCATAGCCCTGAATATGTAACAGAATTTTCATGTCCTTCAGAATCATGTCCTACAGCACGGTTTAGTTCCTTAGAAGGTGGGGGCTGGAGCACAGCCCTGTGGGGAGAGGTTGAGGGAGCTGGGGGTGCTGCCTGGAGAAGAGAAGGCTCAGAGGTGACCTCATTGCTGGCTACAACTACCTGAAGGGAGGCTGTAGCCAGGTGGGGTTGGGCTCTTCTGCCAGGCAAAGCAGTAATGGAACAAGGGGACACAGCCTCAAGTTGTGCCAGAGGAGGTCTAGGCTGGATGTTAGGAAGAAGTTGTTGGCAGAGAGAGTGATTGGCATTGGAATGGGCTGCCCAGGGAGGTGGTGGAGTTATCATCCCTGGAGGTGTTTAAGAGGAGGCTGGGTGAGGCACCTAGTGCCACGGTTTAGTTAATTAGAAGGGTTAGTCGATAGGTTGGACTCAATGATCCTAGAGGTCTTTTCCAACCTGGCTAATTCTGTGATTCTGTGATCTGTGATCAGTGATCAGTGTTTAGATCTGTTTTTCTCAGTCTGATCTACTGAAGCTCTCATTTTCCATCATGTGTCTGAGCATCAAAGGTGTCTGCTGCCTGCCCATTGCCTAAGCTTTGTTGTGGCATGCCACTGCCTCCTGCAGCTCTGCTAGACTGGCTCCAATCCCCATGGGCCTGAATTGTCTCCTTGGAGATTTCTTCTGCTGCAGGATGATCTGTGGGGCTGGGTAGCTGGATAATGTTAGACCTATAATCTCAGCTGTTCTAGAGACTTTAATATATATCTATTGTTATCTTCACTTATTATTCTGTTGTCTGCCAGCTACACTTACAAATGTGCATTTTACAAGCTGCTGTGTTTCTCTTGTTTCTTTGTTCTGCCTTTTAAATGGCTTCTTGTTGGCTTTCGTCTGTCAAGCTCTCTGGAGCTTTAGCATTGGATTCGCAGGAGCACAATGATGCCCTGAAGGCCTTTGAGCATGTCAGATATCACCGTGGGAGGTTGTCCACCTAGACCTGTGTTTTCATCTGCTGCCCTGGGCTTTCTCCTGGAAAAGGGCAGATTTGTAAAAGCCATCAGTAAATGTGTCTTAGTTGAAAGCTGATTTAGCCACAGATAAAATCTCATTGTCTTCTGCCAGGCCAGGTCTGAGCCTTGAACACCTCACCCAAAATCTGCAAAAGCCCATGTGAATCCTATTCTCAACAGCAAGAGCCAACACTGGCCATACTCCAGAAGAAGGCAGCTCAGGCCACTGCAAGACACACTCAGGACACCTTTCAGCCACCTCTGGGATGCTGCAGGGAAACACCAGTGAGAAGAAATAGGGTTACAGTAGCTGTCCTGCTGTAATCCAAAGGGTGATGATACCTTGGTGACAGCTCGGGAAGCTACCTGGAGCAAATTATGACATAAGTGACTAGAATTGCACTTTGGAGATGCAGTAACCATGGAAACCTGAGGGAGAGACTATTTCTCAACTTCCAGTGCCAACCTGATGGTTTCAAATCTCTTCATTAATACTTGGATGTGTTAGTCTGATCACTGTGTACAGGCCGGTTTGGGGGTAAACAAAAGCATGGTGCACTAACAATAGAGGAGAAGTACAGGGAGGGGTTTTCCTGCCAGCAGAGCTGGGTACAGTGGCTCTGGTGGAGCAGTGCTGATGGACTCATGCTGCTGCTCCAAGTTGGTGTTTCTTAGGCAGTCAAATGAGTTTGGTTTGGCTGGTCTCTGTAGTGACTTGTGTCCTCATAAGCATTTCAGAAGTAAAGGGAGGGGTTTTCCTGCCTGCAGAGCTGGGTACAGTGGCTCTGGTGGAGCAGTGCTGATGGACTCATGCTGCTGCTCCAAGTTGGTGTTTCTTAGGCAGTCAAATGAGTTTGGTTTGGCTGGTCTCTGTAGTGACTTGTGCCCTGATAAGCATTTCAGTTTAAAATTGGTACAGTAACATGAGATTCAATTGGAGCAGCCTCAAGTATGAATAACAGTTAATGCTGATGTAAAAGCATTTGGTCTCTTTTAAGCTACAATGATGAGCTGGCAACCACACTAGGAAGTCAGACTGTTTGCCTGTAAGTGCTGTAGCTGTACAGAACCACACATTTCACACAGAGACTTCAGACAGAATTCACACAGACACAATTCAGAGCACACTTGAATTCCTCAATACTCTGCAGCTTGCAGAAGAGGTAGCAGCAAAAACAACAACAAAAGTTAGGAGTTTTAAGGAAAGAATTAGATGGAAACTAAAATAATCACAAAATATTGTAGCAACTGTATTCAAAATGATCAGAAGTCAGTAGGTCTGTGGAACTGTTTGCCAGAGACCTTCTCTGGAGTCTTTCAAGCCCTATCTGGATGTGCTCCTCTGTGACCTGAGCTAGATTGTGTGGTCCTGCTCTGGCAGGGGGGGGTTGGACTTGATGATCTCTTTGGGTCCCTTCCAACCCCTAACATCCTGTGAGCCTGTATTTGCAATAAGAGTGTGTGGGACACTGAGCCTACACAGCATTTGGAGAAGACATCTGCTGAGAGTCACTAGATAGACAAATAACATCAGATTCAAGAAATTCCTTGAGCTGAATATGCTCAGAGGCTGTGAGAGTACTTGGGAAGTGCTGTGTACATTTGCACAGTTCTTACTCCTCTCTAGATGTCAACTTCTGGCCCTTGCTGAAGAGAGGATGCTTGGCCCAATGAACCCAGGTACAGCAGCTCTCCTGTTCCTAGCTGGGTTAATCAGAGTATTAGTGCATAAGCAAACATGCCAGGTAGAAGTGGCTGTTAGAGCTCACCAATGTGCACTGGAGGCACTTCTCTGACAAGTGCAGTTCAGTTTTAAGTGCTTACAATAATGCTCACGGTGGAAAGTGGTGTCAAATCTTTTCTGAGCATTAGGGACTCACTTTTTGCACAAACAATGGGGTGTTGGCAAAGTGCAGCACTGGGTAGTGATGATTTTTTTTTTCATAATATTCTCTTTTCAGAGAGATACAGAGAAGATAAATGACTCTGCAGACTGTAAATGTATTATAATGTTATTTTTTTCTCCATAAAATGCTGGTATTTTTTTTCCCACTGATGCTAAAAATCCTGATGCCATTCCCTGCTACATCATAATTATTTCTTATACCATTACTTCTGTTTACACAGCTTGCATATAGTAATCTTCAGCTAAAGATATCAATAGAAAGGTGGTTAGAAGACTTCCATGTTTGATCTGATTGAGAGGTTTATGTATCATGTCCCTCTTGGTGTTGAGTCATGGTGCTCAGAGGAGCACTTTGGAGAGCACTTGGAGCCCCATGTACCTGCTCACACTGCAGCAGCCCAAACAGATGGCACAAGGACAGGGACGGCCCTTTGGGGTTCCTGCTGAGCCACAGTGCAGATGTAGCTTACAGGCTTGATGGGCTGGGGGCTGTGGTTCTTCTGGACTTGCCTGTGGGTACATGCCAAGGGCTTGTCTTCTGCCAGGGAGGGTTCTTGTGCAAAACCAACCCCAAGTTCTAGCTGCTTGGGTCTGAAGCAGTAAGAAGAAAGACTGGTGCCTGGTTTTTGAAGTGGCCCACACATGCCAGTGACAGTCCAGCCAGCATGGGTGACAGCAGAAAGGATATCCCAGAAGCTGGTGTCTCACAGGCTGGCTCTTCAGCTTGTGTTAGTGCTGGTGAGTTCTGCAGATGCCCTGTGTGAGCTTGTGCCATTCACCACAGGGCACCAAGGCTGTGCCTCCCCAGCTGGTCTGCTTGCTGCACTGAGATCTGCCACTGTATGATGCACCCACACAGCCTTCCTGGGGTGTGGAGCTTCCCAGGAGCACAAGCCAATGCTAATTAAGTAGGATGCTTACTTTTGTAATGAATTAATTGTTAAAGGTGAATTATCCTAAATCTGGTACAACCTCTAATGTGTTTGATATTTTAGAGTCAGTTAAAATAAACAAACACTGAAGCTAATGTTCCCAGCAATCTGGAGGGAATTAACAGCACATTGCAAAGGGTGTTTAAATTACTTTTAAAATTCTAATTAGCCCAGGAACAGCAGTGAGTGTGGGACAAATTGCCTGGCTTCAAAACAAGACAATCAAACAACGACCTCAAAGGAAAGCAAAGGGTAGAGAATGGCTGCCATGAAATAAATGAAAATGACCCCATCAGTTTAAGTAATGGCCTGTTTTGAGGCTTATGTTGCATTGCTCCATATTTACAGTGCTCTGAGTGATCAAGAGGTAGAAGAGAAGCTTCAATGGGATAGAAAAAAAAAAAGGCTTTGTCTACTAAAACTGATGACAATAAAACCCCAGATGCTCAGCTGCAATGAAATTAGCTGGAAGCTAGTTTGGAGTGGCTGCAATTGAAGGAATCAGAACAATTGTTCTGCCTTAGACTGCACCTTTCCCATAGTTATTGCACTTCCCCTGTTCATCTATAAACCAACAGGAATTTGACTGGAAGCATTTGTGGCTTTATAATCAAACTGTCCCCCTAAAATTCTGGATTGCCAAGGCCCTTTGTGCTCTTGGTGTTTGTCTCTACTGTGGCTGTGCTGGCATGTGGTATAATGCTCTACCCTGCAACACAGAATCATAGAGTAGTTTAGGTTGGAAGGGACCTCAAAGCTCATCCAGTTTCAACGCCCCACCATAGGCAGGGACATCTTCCACTAGAACAGGTCGCTCAAGGCCTCATCCAACCTGGCCTTGAACATCTCCTGGGAGGGAGCTGTCATAACCTCCTTTGGCAACCTGTGCCAGTGTCTCACCACCCTCACTGCAAAGAACTGGGCTTTGGGCTGAACTTCCCTCTCAAACCTAACCTAACCTAACCTAACCTAACCTGCTGTCTGTGTGACTAATCCTTCTGCTTCCTAACCCCTTTGGCTGACCCTCCAAACTACCTTGAGCGTAAGGCAAAGTCTTGGGTAAGGTAGGAGGGCAGGGGGAAGGTGAAAGGGCAGTTGAGAGCCCCTCCTGGGGACTGAGATTTCTGGGAGGGCTGTCTTGTTTCTGTATTAAACTTGTATCTTCATATATAGATTGTAAATATCTGCTTGTGTGTTGTGCTGAGCTGTAAATATAAAGCTTCATTCAATTCCCAGATGACTGAGTCGAGTCTGGGTGATTTTCTGAAGTGGGGGGGGGAGAGGGCTGGGAACACCCAAACCACCACACATGCTCAGCTTCCAGTACAACAGGGAGGTTTCTCTCCCAGATGTGCTAGTTTGAGCCTAGCTAGAATGTTTTGGTGAGAAGGGCTAGATAATAGGCTGAGAAATGAAAACAATGATGATGTCTACTTCGCTCACAGTCTTGCTGAGATGTGTAGAAAGGAAAAGCAAAACATTAGATAAAGTCACTTTGCTCTGCATTTTGCTTGGGCACTTCGCTCTGGGCTGTGCTCTCAGCTCTTTGCCTGCTGGGGAAAGCTGAGGCTGCTGGCTGAACTCCATCTTGCTTTCTAACCTCACCCTCCATTTGCTTTGGCTGATTCACCTTTGCTTCTTAATCCTCTTGGCTGAACCTCCATTCTTCCTTGGGACTGGGGTAAGGTTGAGAGGGGTAGGGGGAAGGTGAGGGGTGGTTGAGAGCCCCTCCTGGGGACTCAGGTTTCTGGGAGGGGAGTTGTGTTTCTGTATTACCTTTTTACCTTGTATATTTCTGTCTATAACTGTATATACTGTAAATATCTGCTTGTAAATTGTGCCAGCTGTAAATATAAGCTTCATTCAAATTTCCAGAGCCGACTGGCTCTAGTCTGGGTGATTTCTAAAGTGTGGGGGGCAGGGAGCACCCAAACCATCACACCAGACAATATACATAAACATCTCTGTTAACATTCCTGCAGCACCGATATCAGTAGGTTTTTCTCTCCTTGCAATAAATACAGCTAGAAATAGTCAAACTGTGACCACAGCATGCTAAACCTTCATTGAACAATGCCCGAATCCTGCCATTTCCCTTCTCTCCCCAAGCATCGATTTCATCCAATTTCCTGACTTAGATTTTCATCACCTTCTTGTGGTGTCCTCCCCCCTTACGACGCATCGGCGGTGAAATGATTGATACCTGATTGCTCATACAAGAACAGACTCCCACAGTCTCGGGGAGTTCAGAGCTGTGCCAAGATTGAGTCTGAAAGCCTTTGAATTTGGATTTCCCGAGAGGCTGCTGGGTTTTATTTACATTCCCTACGTCCTGGCAGAGATGTCAGTTGGTGTTTTCTGAATTTCTCTTCAGGAGGCAAACAGCAGTGTAAGATGTGAACTAAAAGGTACAGTAACTTGTTGGCTGCTGCCTTGTGCTGATCCCCCGTGCTCCAAGTTTTTCCCTGCTCTGTGCTGTACCTGAGAACAGTTGGCTACACTTGCCAGTGGGGTTTCTTCAGAATCAGATAATTGCCCCTCACATGCCATTCCTGGAGCTCTCTTCCAGGCCTCCTCTGTCTGCAAGGATAAGTACAAGGCCTTGAGGATGGTTGGCCTTTCAGTGTGACATGAGAGCTTTGCAATCTAACATTAAACACACTGAATGCTGTGTGCAGGCTACTGGAGGTCTGTATAAGCTGTCCTGCCCAAAAGGTTGCCTTTTACACCACTCTCCCGTCCTAGGCCTGTGTGCCATCTTGCTGTAGAAAATATGGAGAAATGGTTTTATCCTGCCTTATCTTTTTAGTGTCAACATCCAGAAGCATTTAAATTGTGTAGATCTTTCTCTTATCCCTGGAGATGTGGAGAGGAGAGGAGAGGAGAGGAGAGGAGAGGAGAGGAGAGAAGAGAAGAGAAGAGAAGAGAAGAGAAGAGAAGAGAAGAGAAGAGAAGAGAAGAGAAGAGAAGAGAAGAGAAGAGAAGAGAAGAGAAGAGAAGAGAAGAGAAGAGAAGAGAAGGGAAATCCAAAGCAAACAGAGAGCTTAGTGATTTGACCTCCCATCATTACAGCAATCTCAGTGGGAGCAATTTGATAAAAGGATGTAACAGCCTCCTGTTCCTATGTTTCTAACACAGGTACTGCAAAGACATTGTTAAATAATGGACCTGTATTTCACATGGTTTCTTCTGCAGCCTTTAATCAATACAATGTTCTTTGGATCAATACAGATGTCATTTTGCTGCTTGGAATCATTTATATGATGGAGGTAGTTACAGCATAGTCAGTGCATAGTAAGAATAGCTCTTGGGCACAACACAGTTATAGCTCCACTCAAACACAGCAGGTATCAATATAAAATTGGATGCACCAGCATAAAATCACAACATCCTCTCTGCAAAGCAACTCCAGATAAGCTGCACTGGAAGAATGAGGGTTGAGTGTGTTTTAACACTGTGTTTTGTTCCCTGTCAACAGTGTCAGCAAGAGAGTTTTGCAGATTGATGTTGATTATTGTATCCGTGAACTGACACAGCCCCTTGCTGAAAGGATGTTTGCAAAATGAGTATCTGGGACCTTGGTAATGGAAAAAAAAGAGAAAGGATCATTCTAATCCTGCCAGCTCATTTTAAATGGATGAGTTTTAAGCTGCATGTCATGAGTGGAAAGTTTGAGAGCTGCTGATGATCTAGCGCAAGGCTATTGTCACAATAATGTTGATGCAAATAACATCAGAAGTGCTACTGAGTGAAGCCTGGAAGATATCAACCCCCTATTTGTAATAATATTTTAACTCTGGGATGCAGCTTGTGCCTTCAAAATATTATGCAAGCACTGAATAATTAAGCATCTGGGTCGGCAAAGGAGATAATATTGTGAACCAAGCCACAGAAAAATGGAACCCCAAGGTCATAGACGGATCTAGTGGTTTGGCTCCTGTCTCAGGTGTAGCACTTTGGCAGCCTGTTGGCAGAAAACCTGACTTTTTAAGAGGTCTGTGTTGGTAAAGAACAGGTCTATGTCTGTTTCTGATCTATAAGCTCAACAGCATCGTATGGACTAGCCTGCCACAGCATCTTTAAGGCTTTCAAACTTAGTTGCTGCACAGGAATGTGATGAGTGAACCTCCTCCATTTGGGGAGGAGTGGAAAGCACATGATCTTGGAGGTCTCTTCCAGCCTGGTTGATTCTATGATTCTATCATAACAGCTAGGGTGGGGACTGTAGCAACGAAGAGATGTCAGGGGCTGGGTCAGGGCTGACCTGGAAATAACAGGTTGTTACTGGAGCTTTGTAACAACAATAATTAGGTGTGCCAGAGCTATGCAGGAGCAGTGACTGCCCTTCAAGTACTTAATTTTACTATCAATTTTAATTTTCTTATTAATTGCTATTAGTTAAACCAATGTAATGAGCCCAGAGTGGCAGATAAAAATGACAGCAGGGGTGAGAATGAATTCTGATTCCAGCTAGGAGGAAGTTCTTCACAGAGAGAGTGATTTGCCATTGGAATGGGCTGCCCAGGGAGGTGGTGGAGTCACCGTCCCTGGGGGTGTTCAGGAAAAGCCTGGATGAGGCACTTAGTGCCATGGTCTGGTTGACTGGATGGGGCTGGGTGATAGGTTGGACTGGGTGATCTTGGAGGTCTCTTCCAACCTGCTTGATTCTATTCTATTCTATTCTATTCTATTCTATTCTATTCTATTCTATTCTATTCTATTCTATTCTATTAGTTAAAGTAGCCAGCTCCTTAGTGGGGGGAGGGAATGGACTGTCTGCAAACTCACAGCTAAAGCCTCGATCCTGCCTCAATTTCAATCTCTTCCTGTTGTGTTTTGAAACCACTGAATCCCTCCAACAAGTAATGGTTCATTTTGGTGCAAACTCTGTGCATTCAGACTCAGCTCTCCTGTTTTCAAACCCAATTAGGAGGTGGTAATTACCTGCGGGCCGTGGGGATTTTGTTTGTCTGCGGGGGTGGTGCAGATATTCTGCTTGTATCTCCCTTCCCAGTTATCAGTAGAACACTAGAGCAAAAGAGTCCTTTCCTCTCAGTGTTTTCAGGCAGTGCTATGCCAGATGAAGGCAATAGTGTGAGATTCCATGTGCTTGGGAATAATCATGCAAGCTATTAGTAGCCATGCCTCACTGTTCTTCAGCACTGCTCATGCCTAGCTTTTGTGTGGGTGACAGAAGTTGGTGTTTGATGGTTCTCATCATCACCTTACAGTGAAGCTGAGGTCATCCAGTCAGCCAGCAACAGAGTCAGAAGATGAATGCAAACCTCTTGAGATTCAGTGCAGGGATGTTGTACTTGCAGGAACTCAAGTCCTTGTCTAAGCCATGTCTCTAGCATATTCTCTACCCTCGTATAATACAGCCACTCTAACTCAAGGGCAAGGGGAAAAGTGCACAGAAGAGTGGATCAGGATCCTTTGTGACAGACAGCACCCAGCCACCAAACACTCATGTAGGTGAGAAGTGTTATTCTCAACCTCTTGGTCACAAGAACCCCAAGCAGTGCTACAGGCTGGGGACAGAGTGGCTGGAGAGCAGCCAGGAAGAAAGGGACCTGGGGGTACTGGTAGATAGTAGCTGAATGTGAGCCATCAGTGTGCCCAGGTGGCCAGGAGAGCCAATGGCATCCTGGCCTGGATCAGGAAGAGTGTGGCCAGTAGGACAAGGGAGGTTATTCTGTCCCTGTACTCA
>WAAF01005021.1:1206425-1244630 GCA_013400475.1 Tricholaema leucomelas | reverse complement strand
CAACCCTGGAGGTGTTTGAAAACCATTTGAATGTGGTGCTTGGGGATATGGTTTAGAGTGAACCTTGTAGAGTAGGGATATGGGTTGGACTTGGTGATCCTGAGGGGCTTTTCCAACATGAATGTTTCTGTGATTCTGTAATTCTGTGATTTTCCAGAGGATGCTGATAAACTGCTGAGATTGGCAGAAACTATGGTGGTCTTTGTACTGCAAAGTAAACTAAGCTTTGGAGCTGCTGCAGTCAAGGAGTTTACAAAATTTCTTTCTGATAGACACCATTGGAATTTGTTGGGTTTGTTCTTTTCCTTCTCCTGGCATTGCAGTGAGCTTGGATTTGTGATGCTCTTTTGAACAAGATAATCATTAGTGGGACCAGAATGGATGTGTATTGAACAAGGAAGTCACACCAGCACAGCAGTCCTGAAAAAGGCCTAAATGTCTGCAATGCCAGCTCATTGCTTAAATGCTGAGGTGAAATGAGACAAATAAAACCAAACAGCAAAGAGTTTTGATCAGCTGTGAGATTTCCTGTTGCTCCTGACCCCATGCAGGAAATCAGAACAGCTGTTCTTGTCTAGCTCCTGCCACTAGTCAGATTCTGGCCATGGGGATGAAACAGCACAGTTCAGCATTTGGTGTGGTGGCTGAGCAGAGCTTCATGACATAGGGAGCTGTGCTTCCATTTGTTTCAGCAGAACCTGTCTATCCTGCTTCTGCAATCCAACGTGCCAACAGCACACATGTCTGTGGTATGGTACTGCTCAGAGCTGACACCAAAAGAAATTGCAATTTCAGGAGTCCCACCCTGGAGAGAATTGGTATTGCTCTGATTCTTCTCCCTTCACACTTCTCCTGGCCTCAGCTGTGTAGCTCAAATATGTACTGAGAGATGAGGTCTTTGCTGTTCACCTTCTCCCTTGTGTCTAAAAGGAGAGAGAGGTGAAGGGCATCTGTACAGTTCAGGTCAGTGCCCTACTGATGCAGAAGAGAGCTTCTTACTCCATCTCCTCTTTGTGTCTGTAGATCAGTCATAACCTGATTCACACTATATTAAGGTGTCATCATGGTACTGAAAGATTGATTCTGCTTTGACAAGTGGGTAAAGAAATGCAGTGAATAGCAGAGAACTCTAATCCCAGACCTGATCTCGTAATAGAGCTGCTGACAAATATGCCCCAAGAAAAAATCACAGGGTTTGCAGCAGAAAATAGAGTGAAAGTCTTGGCACTTCTGCAGTGTCTCTGCTAGACAGGAGATCAGACATCGCTATAGTGAATCCCTGAAGTGTTGGGCCCTGTGTGCCACCATGGTTGACTACAAAAAGAGACCTTATACTTGGTGTGCTGCAGCAGAAACACAGCAGAGGTCTGCAATGAGATTCTTGGGTTGCCTGAGGCACCTCTTGGGAGCAATAAATGTGCCTTTGTCCCTTGTTTTACAAGGAGCATGTTGCTTTTGAAGGTAAGAAGTGCCAAGTGGAGCAATACAGACACTTGCTGAAATGCTTGAGGAAAGGGAGATGAAATTTGGTACCTCACCTTAATTGAATTCCTGTAGACCAAAGACTGAGTGTATATGGGTCCAGAAACTTCAGAGGAGCCCTGAACTTGAGCAGACAACCCTCCTGGGATGGAGTATGTTCAGCTCCTCCTCTGGGGGAGTTTGGAGAAGTCTGAGTATTCACAAGAATGAGGGAGAAGCTCACAGTTCAGAATCTTCACCGTCCAGTAGCTGTCAGCTTGTTTTTGAAGTAACGTCTGCGGACAATGTGAATTGATGAGAGTTACGAATCAGGGCTCCTGTAAACCTGGGCTCTTGCTGCCTTAAGACAGGATGGAGAAGGGCAATGAGGCTGGTGAGAGGCCTCGAGCACAGCCCTACGAGGAGAGGCTGAGGGAGCTGGGGTTGTTTAGCCTGGAGAAGAGGAGGCTCAGGGAAAACCTTATTGCTGTCTGCAACTACCTGAGGGGTGGTTGTAGCCAGGGGGAGGTTGCTCTCTTCTCTCAGGCAGCCAGCACCAGAACAAGAGGACACAGCCTCAGGCTGCACCAGGGGAAATTTAGGCTTGAGGTGAGGAGAAAGTTCTTCACTGAGAGAGTCATTGGCTACTGGAATGGGCTGCCCAGGGAGGTGGTGGAGTCGCCGTCCCCGGAGCTGTTCAAGGCAGGATTGGACGTGGCACTTGGTGCCATGGTCTAGCCTTGAGCTCTGTGGTAACAGGTTGGACTTGATGATCCATGAGGTCTCTTCCAACCTTGGTGATACTGTGAGACTGTGATACTGTGACAATCGTTTTGCAGCAGGGGGTGTGGAAGAGGATGGTGTTCAACAGCCAGGTCTATGAGAGGATCCAGGTGCTTGAACATGAAGGCAGGTTTTGTTCTTTAACACAGAAAATGCTGTGAGGGATGTGAGCATTAGTAGAGAAAGGCTCAAATTCACTTGAAAAATAAGCTGCTGCTTCACTTCTTGAAGTCCTCAAGTCAACCTCAGATATTTTGCCTCAGTCAAATGCAAGTTACTGATCTAAGCTTTGCTGTAAATGGATTAAGTGTTATGGTCTGTGTCACAAAGAAACTGAGAGTAGGAAATCTCCTTTGGACTGAAATCTGCAGAATAAGACTTATGTAGCAACATTATTGATCCAATAATGTAAACAAAGAGTAATATTAACATGTTCTTGAGCAACTGTCAGCTGAAAGGAAGATAAATTAATCATGGCTGAATTGCTACTTAGACATTAGAAATAAGAGATAACAAAAGGAGTAATGTATTAGATGTCTCAAAGTGGGGCATCTCGTTCCTGGAGCTATCGCAGTGAATGCAGTGAATAACAAAAGCAGGCATCAGTGCCTTTTTGGGGTGGCCTCTTGTGCTGAATCTCAGTTGGATGCCACTGTGGAAACCCTTTTCTCCAGCAGGCCCATCTCAAACAGAATCAATGTCTGATTCATATGTTCAAAAGTAAACACAAGAGGTTTTTTCCTTTCGCCATCAAATGCCTGCTGAACTCTTCTGTGTGTTCAGTTTCCTGTTACTCTGCTACGACTTGGCTCTGGCTTTTCCCCTCAGGGAAAATTTTGTGAAGCTTGGTTTGACTGGCAGCTGAAAAATGCCACAGCAGGGTGAAGAGCAAAACAGCCTGATGGAGGTATATTTCAGCTGCACCTTTATTAAAGAAATGGAGTCCTGCAATACCAAAGCATGGAAGTGTTAGTGTATTCAGAGCTGCTCTGCCTCTGGGCTTGTATCTAGTCTTCCACACCAGAGGTACATCTCTTGAATAGTGGGATTCATTCTAGCTAACTATAAACCAAACAGAATCCATATGTAAACCAAAACCACCTACATGATACAAGGACATCCAAACCTACATGTGTAGCTGCTTACAGATGAGAGGAATAATCATTCCATCAGCTGTGCACGGAGAGCAGAGGATGGCCAAGTAATATCTAACCCCGCCATGGTAGGGAGGTTGGAACTAGATGACCCTTGACATCCTTTCCAAACTTGACAGTTCTATGATAACTTCAGTATTGGTTTCAGGATTTCATCTGAGCATCCTCATGTTGTCAGTGGTTGAGAAGCAACAAGAGTTTATCACTAAGGATTTTCTTGTTGTTTTCACATGTACTTTTATACTGCCCATGAGTTACTTGCACCCATCAAGGCACAGTTGCCTTTCAGCACTATGTTTCTAAGAAATTATTCTTTGTGGATATGGCCTAATGCTGCCTGTCTCTGAAAAGATAGGGATGAGGGGCTTGGACAAAGTGACTTTTGGGACCCCCAACCCAGCATATTCTATGATTCTGTGGTTTTAAAGCACTTCAAAGGATGCCTCAGGTGCCAGTTGGGATTGTTAAAGTCACAACTCAAAGCAGAGTAGATGTGAGACACCATGGATCACAAAGAGGAGTAGCTGCTCTAGCTTGAGAGCGCTATGAGGAGAGGCTGAGGGAGCTGGGGGTGTGCAGCCTGCAGAAGAGGAGGCTCAGGGGTGACCTCATTGCTGTCTACAGCTACCTGAAGGGAGGCTGTAGCCAGGTGGGGTTGGTCTCTTCTGCCAGACAACCAGCAATGGAATAAGGGGACACAGTCTCAAGTTGTGCCAAGGGAGGTCTAGGCTGGATGTTAGGAGGAAGTTGTTGGCAGAGAGAGTGATTGGCATTGGAATGGGCTGCCCAGGGAGGTGGTGGAGTCGCTGTCCCTGGAGATGTTGAAGCAAAGCCTGGCTGAGGCACTTAGTGCCATGGTCTGGGTGACTGTCTAGGGCTGGGTGCTAGGTTGGGCTGGACGAGTTTGGAGTTCTCTTCCAACCTGATTGACTCTATGATTCTAGGATTCTACCATCCATGATATAGTGGTTGAAAATCCTGTCCACTTTGTGTTAATTTGTGAACTAAGAAGCAGCATTTCCCTTTAAGTTAAACACTTTGACTTTTACAAATGTTAAACAAACAGATTGAAACCACTACAGCCATGGGAATATTTCCTTTCACTTCAGAGAGACTTAGCTTGTGGCCTATGCCATACTGTATTGTACCTGCTCAATTAGGGAATGAATTAAAAGGTCACAGCTCTTTAAATTAAAACACAGGTAAAAGGGTAAAGTGTTCCTCTTTAACGGCCCTGAGCATTTGCCATCAAGCACCAATGGGAACACTCCAACCAGCAAGTTCACTAATCTTTTAATCTCATTGAGTTCTGAACATTTTCTGGAAAACATTGGGGTTTTTTTTTCAGAACTAATCTGCCCAGGCAGGGGTGGGGGGAGAGGGGGAAATGTTAAAAACACACCAAAATCTGCACAACAG
This sequence comes from Tricholaema leucomelas, assembly GCA_013400475.1. NCBI lineage: Eukaryota > Metazoa > Chordata > Aves > Piciformes > Lybiidae > Tricholaema lacrymosa > Tricholaema leucomelas. The sequence continues at coordinate 1,239,813 of WAAF01005021.1, read as the reverse complement.
GAAATAATGTTAGAAAGCTGTGAAAATCATTTATCCTTTTGAAGCATAATGGTTTTTAATTTTCTCATGCCCTGATCTCCCTGGCAACAATTTAAAAGTACATAAGCAGTCATGAATCAAAGCTGTTCACGTCTGCATTTTTAATTATGTGTCATTGGGCTGAAACTTTCCCTTTGATCTTTGTGTTTAAAGGGATTTACAATTTAATGATTACATCCCCCCCACCCCCCTTAAAGTCTCTGCTTGGTTTTGAGCAATGTCACAAAGGGGTCACTGTTGGACAGGGGGAAGAGAGTGTTGTTTAGGAGGGTATAAGCATGTCTGAAATGTGCCTTATGCTCTGAGACATGGAGGAGATCCCTGTGTGTTGATGTGGCTTCCTGATGCTGGTGACTCGAGGCCTTTTGCTCTAGGCAAGGTGTTTTGGAATAAAGTGAGATAAAATTGGGAACAAAACCAACCTGCTTGCCCATGAAGCAGTCCTGTGCTCTGAGCAGCTGCCTCTCTTGCCCTCTGTAATGACTTCAGAGCCATGTACTGTAGGCACCATGACAAACAGAGATAGAAACACTCTTAGCTGTTTGCTGTGAGGGTAGTCAGAAATGGTTGATGTCTTTGAGGTGAATAGAGCAGTTTGTCCTTGCCAGCAGAAATCAAGCAACAGTGTGGCCAGTAGGACAAGGGAGGTTATTCTGCCCCTGTACTCAGCACTGGTCAGGCCACACCTTGAGTCCTGTGTCCAATTCTGGGATCTCAATTCAAGAGAGATGTTGAGATACTGGAATGTGTCCAGAGAAGGGTCATGAAGCTGGTAAGAGGTCTGGAGCACAGCCCTGTGAGAGGCTGAGGGAGCTGGGGGTGTGCAGCCTGCAGAAGAGGAGGCTCAGGGCAGAGCTCATTGCAATCTACAACTACTTGAAGGGAGGCTGTAGCCAGGTGGGGGTTGATCTCTTCTCCCAGGCAAGCAGCAACAGAACAAGGGGACACAGTCTCAAGCTGTGCTAGGGGAGGTCTAGGCTGGATGTTAGGAGGAAGTTGTTGGCAGAGAGAGTGATTGGCATTGGAATGGGCTGCCCAGGGAGGTGGTGGAGTCGTTGTCCTTGGAGGTGTTGAAGCAAAGCCTGGCTGAGGCACTTAGTGCCATGGTCTGGTTGTTTGTCTAGGGCTGGGTGCTAGGTTGGACTGGATAGGTCTCTTCCAACCTGATTGACTCTATGATTCTATGATTCTATGAATGCCATGTAAGTGGGTGACCTTGGTGAAGTCTCTTGAGCTCTTTATGAGGCTCATAAATACCCAGCTGCATCCCCTGCACCTACAGCAAGATAACCTGACCACAGCCTTGCTGCAGAAGAGGCTCCCATGCCCGCTGTTGGCAGTAAAAATGCCACAGGTTCCCATTAGCCGTGTGTGTGACTGGCTGTGGTGTGTCACACATACTAGGTACTCTCTAATGAATCCTTCTTCCAAAGCTTTCTGCTAGATATTCAATTTTCTTACTGAATAACAGTTTAAAGGTCATGCAGATCGGTGACACATGCAAAATGAGTGTTGCTTTTGACGTGCCCGTGCAAAATGAAGGCCTCGTGCAGACTGCTTTATATGCACAATGTTATTGTAGTGTCTCCTAAGGAAAAAAAGAAATCAATAAAAATGTATTAAACTAAAAACCCTGAGCAGAATATTTTATGTCTTATTAAGCTACTTATGGGTTTAGCTAGGATAGCAAGGGTCCTATTAATCAATGCTTTAAGTTGACTCCATGGCGAGTCGATGAGTGGGAAAATTTGTTAAGATCCCTTTTTGTCTCTCTTTAGAGGGTCTTAATGTGGTAGGTTTTGTGAAGTGAGCATAGGTTTGTGCCATTAGCAATACGTTGGCATCGCATGTTTTAACGTTAGGAACATCATTTGTGGAGCTTAGAGTTAAAAAAAGCAGGAGAAGCTGCTGATGTTTTCGCTGAAATGTGCTCTGTGATGATCCAATTTTACACTCATTTTCTCAGATGAAAAAAAAAAGAAACCCAACATGATGGTTCTGCTATTGACAGCTGCTGTTAAATTGCTCCAGATGGGATTAGACTGCAGGTAGACTCCTCATCTACATAAAGGCTACAGGAAAAGAGCTGAATGTTTTTAGCTGTTACCTTTTAGAGCGCAGGTAACATCCATAGTCTGGAGAAGGGCTGTAGATCAAGGGTAAATGGGAATCACGCATTGGCAATCACTAACCATAGCAAGCAGGTGACAACTGGGGAGGGCAAGAACTTCTAGGAAAGGAGAAAGCTCAAGGCAAACTCTTGCTTTCTCATTGGGCTTTTGTTGGGTGTCTCTATACTGAATGAAAAGATTCACTGTGTCCAGTTCTGGGCTACTCAATTCAAGAGAGATGTTGAGGTACTGGAAAGTGTCCACAGGAGGGCGACAAAGCTGGTGAGGGGCCTGGAGCACAGCCCTGTGAGGAGAGGCTGAGGGAGCTGGGGGGGTGCAGCCTGCAGAAGAGGAGGCTCAGGGTGACCTCATTGCTGTCTATACTACCTGAACGGAGGCTGTAGCCAGGTGGAGGTTGATCTATTCTGCCCGGCAAGCAGCAACAGAACAAGGGGACACAGTCTCAAGTTGTGCCAGGGGAGGTCTAGGCTGGATGTTAGGAGGAAGTTGTTGTCAGAGAGAGTGATTGGCATTGGAATGGGCTGCCCAGGGAGGTGGTGGAGTCACAGACCCTGGAGGTGTTCAAGAAAAGCCTGGATGAGGCACTTAGTGCCATGGTCTGGTTGATTGTCTAGGGCTGGGTGCTAGGTTGGACTGATCTTGGAAGTCTCTTCCAATCTGGTTGATTCTATTCTATTCTATTCCACTCCATTCTATTCTAATATAATTTCCAATAAGGCAAAGAAGGCAGCTGGAAGCTTTTATCTCTGGATGAAGATTTCCTCTTCATCTTCCACTCTGTAATGATTCTAATGATAGCGAGGCTGAGAGTGTTGAGGAATAGACTTGATTTAAACATAAAGAGAGCACTGTCTGTCTGGGTACTTGTCCATTTAAAAACATCTGGTGGGGCATTGGAATGAGCTGCCCAGAGAGGTGGTGTTTGAGTTGTTGAAGCTGTGAGGATCTGTAGCCTGCTCCTGCCCATAAGGTAATTAGTGCCACAGTATAATTAGAGGGAAAGAACAAAAGGGAGATGAGTATTGCTGAAGGCTTTGGTTTAATTTACAAGTTAATGTAGGTAAGCAGCTAAATATAAAATAGCCATTTTAACAGTGTTGTGGGTTGGTATTATTAGACTTTAGAGAGCACCCATCAGCAGCACCTGTCGTCAGCCTGTACAGGCAGAAACACCAGCTCTGAGCAGTAAATCCCTTCTTTAGAGTGGATTTCCTTTTACTGAAATGCATTCTACTTCATTGTGATATTCCTACTGAGTTCTACTCAGCTCTGTATCCTGAGTAGGGTGCTGAAAATTGTAATTAAGCTGTAGTTGGGGAAGTTGAGTCCATTGCAGCTCATCCCTCCTCCGAGTCCTGCACCCCTGCAGTAAGCTCATGCGTGACTGTGACTCTGTCTCCTTTTGTCACATCTGTATTTGCATTCTTAGGCACAGTTGCCAGTGAGTCCACTAACAGCAAGGATCCAAAGAAGGTGGATGTTGTTTGGAGGCTGAGGAAGGTGTTTTGGAGCTGACTGATTTGCTCATTGCTTGCACTTGGCTGCAGTCTGTCACTCCAGCTGCCTTCTGTGGCACACAGGAAATAAGTTGTTTGGAAAGCATCACTAAATCCGGTGCTGAGAGCAGGACTGTCTTTGTTGGCAATGTCAGTAGATGGATTAAGAAAGCAGTGAACCTGGGGCCCTGATTTTCCTTGTGCCTGCAGAAGCAGTTCTTCACACAGCTGGTGCAATGTGCCATCAAGGAGCTGTTGGCAGGATATCAGATGGTTTGCAAATAGGCTTTGTCCTTTGATATATTAATATGGCATCTTCTTTTCCAGGTTGAGGATGTGAAATGTACCATGAGAGCTCAAAGCAAGTGCACTTTAGGCTTGTAGCATCCCACATGCATGACTGTACTGAACTTCTTCCTGCTAGGATTCCTCTAAATCACAGAACTCCAAATCCCCCTCCAAACTCCTCTAAATCAGGAACTCCAGGTAAGCCACCATCAAGTAGTGGTCATTGGTGGCTCTGTAATGCTTTCTTTTTCCAGTTAGGCCTTATGAGCTTCCTTGTTTACTGCTTTCTGCTTGCCACAGTCTTTTGTTGCATTTTTCATAGAAGGTTATGGACTGTAGGGGTCATTTAACATCTCATTTTCTAAACAGCTCCTATTAAAAAGAACCTCTGTTCTTGATAGGAAAACAAGGAATAGTTCCATACAGTGTTGTGTAATGCCAGTATCCACAGGCTGGGAAGTGTTGACCACAAACATAGAATCATAGAATGGTTTAGGGCCTCAAAGATATCTAGTTCCAACCTCCTGCCATAGGCAGGGACACCTCCCACTAGAGCAGGTTGCTCAAGGCCTCATCCAGCCTGGCCTTAAACACCTCCAGGGAGGAAGCATCCACAACCTCCCTGGGCAACCTGTGCCAGTGTCTTACCACCCTCACTGTAAAGAACTTCCTCCTAACATCCAGTCTAAATCTCCCCTCCTCCAGTTTAAACCCATTCCCCCTCGTCCTAACACTACCAGACCTTGTCAATAGTCCCTCCCCAGCCTTCCTGTAGGCTCCCTTCAGATACTGCAAAGCCACTCTAAGGTCTCCTCGAAGTCTTCTCTTTTCCAGGCTGAAGAATACTTGTAACCCACGGCAAGAAGTAGGCTCTGCTGCTGGTAGGTTTAGGCAGCCTTGGCTCAAAGCTCTAGTGGTCTGCTCACAGGCAGTCATCTTATGATACACCTTTCTGAAGAAGTGCAGTAGCACCACTTGAGACCTCTGTGGAGGGCGTTCAGATCTTGCTTTATATAGGGTTTCTAGTCATAGAAGTCAAATATCACACTCCAGCCCTGGGTGATGACTTAGATGGATGAAAGAAAATTAAAACTTTCAAATCCCTGCCCTAGAGGGAGAACATAATGATCCAGACCAATCCCACTTACCTCTTTGAAATTATTGTTATCTTTTTAAAGGAAGTCAATGATTTATGAGCTGTTTAGTGGGCAAAAGCCTCTGCAAACACTGGGCTGGCTGGGTTATAAATGATCTGTACACAGCCTGGGATTTTCCTGGCAATTCATATGCTGCCTATCTATGGCTGAGGCTTCTTTCTCCGAGTTGCAGAGCATACAGAAATAAAAATGATTTGCTGTGCTTGGGTATAGCTTAGGCCATGGTAATTACTGCGTGGAAAGATACTCCACTTAATCAATGAACTGATGCACAGCTCATTTGAGGTTTCCTGCCCTGCTTCAGCATAAAGGAGAGAAAACAGAAACAGAGGAAACCAAACTGGCCACCAGGAAAACTGTTCAGACATTACTGAAAGCTCTCTGCCCTTGTGGGATTTGTAGCTGTGCAGAAGTTTGATCAAACTGCCAGTAGAACAATGCAAAGCTTTTTGATGGTGTGAGCAGAAGTGGTGTGTCCAAACTCAACCACATTTTATGAGTGAGGCACTGCAGTGCAGTCTTTTTCTGCAAAATGCTAGGTGCTCTCCAAGTGCAGGACACTTTGGAGTAGTCACTTGGGAGCTGTATAAAATAAATGGGTACATTGTATATTTTACCCTTATAAAGCTGAGGGATGAGAGTCTGCAGATTTTCATAGAGGCAACCAGGTTGGAAGAGACCTCCAAGCTCATCCAGTCCGACCTAGACAATCAACCAGACCATGGCACTAAGTGCCTCAGCCAGGCTTGGCTTGAACACCCCCAGGGACGACAACTCCACCACCTCCCTGGGCAGCCCATTCCAATGCCAATCACTGTCTCTGGGAGGAACTTTTTATTAACATCCAGCCTAGACTCCCCTGGCACAACTTGAGACTGTGTCCCCTTGTTCCATTATTGGTTTGCCTGGCAGAAGAGCCCAACCCCACCTGGCTATCAGGTAGTTGTAGCCAGCAATGAGTTCTGCCCTGAGCCTCCTCTTCTCCAGGCTACACCCCCCCAGCTGCCTCAGCCTCTCCTCACAGGGCTGTGCTCCAGGCCCCTCACCAGCTTTGTCTCCCTTTTCTGGACACCTTCCAGTACTTCAGCATCTCTCTTGAATTGAGGAGCTCAGAACTGGACACAGGACTCAAGGTGTGGCTTGCCCTGTGCTTAGTACAGGGGAAGAATAACCTCCTTTGTCCTGCTGGCCACACTGTTCCTGAGCCAGGCCAGGATGCCATTGGCTTTCCTGGTCCCCTGGCACACTGCTGCCTCATGTTCAGCTGCTCTCTACCAGCACCCCCAGCTCCCTCTCTGGCTGCTCTCAGCCGCTCTGTCTCCAGCCTGTAGTGCTGCTTGGAATTGTTGTGGCCAGAGTGTAGAACCCTGCACTTGGCCTTGTTAAATCTCATCCCATTGGCCTCTGCCCATCCACCCAGCCTGGCAAGGTCCCTCTGCAAGGCTTTCCTACCCTTCAACAGATCAACACCTGCTCCTAGCTTGGTGTCATCTGCAAACTTACTGATGATTTTATATGCATTTGTTTTCTTTTGTGCTAACAAAAAAAAGTAGCTGGAAGCTGTGAAGACTGACACAGCATCGTGACAGTCATGTAGGAGTATTGTCAGAGGATATGAGAGAGACTAGGATGGTAGGGACAAGTTTATTTTATTAGACTGTTGTTGCTAGGATAAACAAACACAACTTTCAAGCTCTGAGATGGGCATTTCTGGCATCATTTCAGCTTGTGTGTTGTACCAGTTCAGTCTGAGTGGTGGATGAGCTTGTGCAGAGGATAATAAAGCAATGTCCCATCTATTCCCTTCTCACTGTAGAGTGCCTAGAGCAGCCTAAATGAAACTCCATATGAGTCAGGAGTTTGCTTTTTGGGGATCATCAGATGTTTGGGTGTAGACTGCACAGGACCTGACAACTTGAGCATGCTCAGGATGCAACCATGTTGCATAGAAGATATCCTGATCCGCATCATTGTTGGATGAAAGGTCAGGCTCAAGCTGACATAGCTTTTGTGGGAGTCTTCTTCTCAGTGCCAAACCCACCACAGCGTTACAGGGGTACTCAGTGCCACACCCACCACAGCGTTATGGGGGTACTCAGTGCCACACCCACCACAGCGTTATGGGGGTACTCAGTGCCAAACCCACCACAGCGTTATGGGGGTACTCAGTGCCAAACCCACCACAGCGTTATGGGGGTACTCAGTGCCACACCCACCACAGCGTTATGGGGGTACTCAGTGCCAAACTCACCACAGCGTTATGGGGGTACTCAGTGCCACACCCACCACAGTGTTACGGGGGTACTCAGTGCCACACCCACCACAGCGTTATGGGGGTACTCAAGCTACAGCAGTGTGATTGTCTCCTTGTCTGGGCTTGCAGCTCCATGAACACACGTGTGCACAGCACACCAGCTGCGAAATTGAGAGATCCCTCTGAGACTTTCAGGGCCATGGGCACAGCATTCCAGCAACGTGCTGTGAACTAGGCTCACAGAACCCACAGCAGAAATCGTCTGGAAGCTCAGCAATTCTTCTGACCTTTGCTTTTCCCTTTGTAAATTCATCCCTTGGGGCCTCAACACATATTGAAGGTACCTCACCATAGGTATGGAGCTGTTAGCCTGCATGCCATGAGCACTAAACAACAGCTATCCGTAGCACAACATAAATAAGCCTGTACTTGTAAAAGCATTCACGTTTCAGGTCATAAGACTGTGTATTTTCTTTTTACTGACCACCCTGTTTTTGAGATCTGCTTACAGGGAGACAGGACTAGCACCTCATCAGCGATTCATTTCCTAATGAAATGGAAACTGGCATCAGGAGAGGAGGGGGGGGAAAAAACCCTGGGTTAAAAAAAGGCAAGATAAATGGCTGACTTTCTGAAAAGCATGCAGTGAAACAATGGGGCTAAATGAGATACATTCCTGACAAAGATCTCTTCTGTTCTCTAAAGGCTTTTATTGTACCTAGAGTTATGTTTTATCTTTTAAAAGTACTGTTCTCTATTTTATGTGAGCTCTCTCTCTCCCTGTTGCTGCCTCTTCTGCTTGCTGAGATTTAAGTAAGCTCTTGTAGTGCTCTATCTCTGATCAGGCTTAAAGATTTGGAAAGCCCTGAGTTTGCAAGGATAAAAAGGCCTTAGTATCTAGGCACTGATAGATCTGATTCATCACCTCAGGAGGACATCACCACACAGCCTGTGCCACAGATTGTCTTGATTACCTACTCTGGATTTTGCTTGGCATCGCCTTCATTTACAGGTCAAAGCTCCTCCCAAGAAAGAAGACTTGCTGGATTAGGCATAAAAAATAACTCCCCCACCAAAATAAAGTGGTCACATTGTCTTGACAAAGCCATAGTCTTCACAGAGGCCAGGGGATTTAGAGTGAGAAGAGTGGGCTTGATTCGAGCTGAACAAAAGGTGGTTTTGAGCTGCTCATAGCTCCGTAGAGGAAGCAGAGCCACAGCATGACCGCATGGGCTGGCAGTCCTGCCTGAGCTGCATAAAGTGTCTGGCTGGAGTGAGTGGACTCAGCTCCTGCTCCTTCCACACTTGGGAGTAAACAAATGGCAAAACAGGGATGTGTCAACTCCACTCTCTGCAAGACTCATACCCTAAGGATGCAGACAGAAAGACACCCCCTCCCCAGTTCAGTGGTTCCCCAGCCCTGCTCTGCTTTCACCTGGGAAACATGAACATCTCCAGCTGTAGAAGGAAATGCCTTGGTCTTGTTTTTCTGGGTTTCCTTTTCTTGCCTTTCCTTTGTATCTGAGCAATAAGCCATGGCCTAAAATCTGCTAAACTTCATCCTCTCTCAATCAGGATACCTCCCTGGGTAGCAATTCAGCAATGATGGCTGCCACTTAATGAGGATGGTACTTTTCACTTTACTGGGGTGTTTTCCACTGCCTCAGACTTGTGTGGGCGTCTGTGCATTATCTATCACTAGCTTTATGCAACTTCCTGGCACTGAGACACACAAACAGTGCTTCTCCATCACCTTCTCCTATCTGCTCATTTTTTGTAACAGGCAAGGTCAGTCAATATTGACTGTTCTACAGATCAACTACTAGTGTAGAGATGCTTTCTCTTTTTCAGGAATTTCTCAGCCCTAGTACACAACCTCCTTCCTTTCCCCTGGCACTTGGTCATGATGCGTGCTAAGCTCTCATGAATTCAAACCACCGGTGGCAGCAGTGCTAATTCTGTGAAACAGAATTGACTTTCACCATCTAGCAGCACCAGCGAAGGCCAGCAAGAGGACCCAAGCCACAGGAGGATGGGATTAGGAGTAGATCTAATTATTTTCTCCAGGCTGCCCTGTAATCTCCTCTCTGACACCAGCATAACCTTTTTATCACTCAGCACTGTAATGTCACGATCTGGGAAATAATTCCACCGCTGGGCGAGCCGTGTGTGAATAACTGATTTGGTTTTGGCTGTGAGAGTGGATCAAAAGGAAGCCAGGCTCACCATTTGACAGAGAATCGAAAAGCTGGACAAGAAAAAAGGCAGTTTGCCCTGTCATAAAGCATTAAAAAGAAATTCCAAGCACTGGTTTAAAAAAAACCTAAATAAACAGAGCTGCAGAAGGAATTCATAGGAGCCGGAACAAAAAGAGGGAAAACCGAAAGTCTCACATGTTGACAGCTATAGAATTTTTAAGTGTAGATGACTGAAGAGAGAGCATTGGAAAAACACTGCCAGCCTCAGCGCTGCCTGCTGGCCTGTCTGATTGAATTTGGAAGAGAAGAAAGCTCCCAGCAAATGCAAAACAATGATCTTTTCCCATGTGCTGATTCAATGAAAAGCCAAAGAGCCACTCCAACAGTGGACAAATGAGCAAGTATGTGTCTTTAATTGACATAGAATCATAGAATCAACCAGGTTGGAAGAGAACTCCAAGGTCATCCAGTCCAACCTAGCACCCAGCCCTAGCCAGTCAACCAGACCATGGCACTAAGTACCTCAGCCAGGTTTTGCTTGAACACTTCCAGGGACGGCAACTCCACCACCTCCCTGGGCAGCCCATTCCAATGCCAATCACCCTCTCTGCCAACAACTTCCTCCTGACATCCAGCCTAGATCTCCCCTGGCACAACTTGAGGCTGTGTCCCCTTGTTCTGTTGCTGGTTGCCTGGGAGAAGAGACCAACCCCACCTGGCTACAACCTCCCTTCAGGATAAGGCATTTAGTGTCATGGTCTAGACGACTGGATAGGACTGGGTGCTAGGTTGGACTGGATGATCTTGGAGGTCTCTTCCAACCTGGTTGATTCTATGACTCTATGATTCAGGTAGTTGTAGACATAATACCTCTAAGAGGAAATGGTTATCTCTTCACAGCATTTTTGACAGTGCACAACACAGATTTTTACTGGGCTGAAGAGCCTGTTGCAGGGAGCAGTCCTCATAAGCAGATACCATCAGGTCTTCTAGATATTTTCCTTTTTAATCCTGTCTGTAAAACATTGACTTTTCCAATCAATTGTGAAAGTAAATCCTCAGGATTTGCCAGATTATGTGTGAAATGCAATAGGGAGTACTTAAATCTATCAGTAAATAAACAAACACATAAATCAAAAACTAGAGGTGGTGGGGGAGGGGGCAGAAAGCAGTACTCAGTATTCTGGCTGCAATCCATGTTTATTATTTAACTTTAAAATGACAAATCAATGGCAAAATGGAATTAAGTAGCTGTGTAAGCACAGAAGTAATTTTATCAGTGTATGAGATGCTCATGTTTTACATTATACAGAACATGGTGTGTTTACTGAGCAAATGCAGGAACATCAGGGGGAGCTGGAATTGGAGCCAAGGCTGAAGGGAGCAGGGATGCCATCTGAGAGATGAGCCCCTGGGGACACACTTCTGCTGGTAACAGCATGGACAATAATGGGAAAGTGATGCAGTCACGTTCTTCAGAGAAAATAATGAAACTTGCTTTATGATTTGAAAGCAGAGCTGAGCAAGAAGAGGAAAGACCTTGTCTAGAGGTCAAGGCTGACACAGTCTCTGCTAGTAGGCTGCTTAAGCAGGGCTGATCTGCTGGTGGATGCAGTAACCCCAGAACTGACCTTGATTAACCAGTGTCTGTGTTGAAAAGCATTCATCCTTTCACTTGTAGTGGAAAGTGTGTAAAAGTGAGAGGCTAGAACACAAGCACTGCCCAGAGCTTGTGCTGTTCTCTTAAGAAGTGCCCCCCTGCAGCACATCTTGCAGGGGATATTTGTTTCAGCCACCACAGGTTGATTTTGGGGTGTGGGGGGGCAATTTCTACACTTATGGTTTAGTTCAATTCTACACCTAACTTAAAACTCTTCTGAGGAAAAGCAGTGAAAGTGAATTGTTATTTATGTGCCTGTTGAGGGCAAGTAGTATTGGGACCAATAGCAAAGAATTGACCAGTAACACCATGAGAGTGGTGAGAGGCTGGAATGGGTTGCCCAGGGAGGTGGTTGAGGCCCCATGCCTGGAGGTGTTTAAGGCCAGGCTGGATGAGGCTGTGGGCAGCCTGCTCTAGGGTAGGGTGTCCCTGGGCATGGCAGGGGGGTTGGAACTGCATGATCCTTGTGGTTTCTTCCAACCCTGACTGATTCTATGATTCTATGAATTATTTAAAGATGAAAACAAACTCATTATGTGATAGGGGTTCATGAGGCTAGGAGACAACAGAGATGAATTACATCACTAGTTGCTACTCCCACAACATCATTCCTTGACTTAAAGGCCAGCATACTCTACAGTGATCTGAGAGTATGTGAAAATCAAAGGAACCATTTGCAAAACTGGCCACTCTCAGGTTGTATAGCATGTCAGAGTGATGCCTTCTGCAGAACAAGGGCTTGAATAACAGTAAGAAAATTCTCCCTGTATCTGAATGCTTGCTATGAAACAGTCCAAAGCAGTCAACAGATGCTATTCATAGTTTATAGTTTGCCCAGGTTTCCCAGCTGAGTTGACTGAAGCCCAGTTCAGATTTGTTTAAACTGAGCCTCAGCTTGGGTTGTTGAGATGTAACACACATTGAGAGTCTCACTGGACTTGCCTGCACCAGAAAACTGAATCAAATTCCAGACACTGAAGGCTCAGATGAAAACAGCACTACCAGAGGTGTTTTTACTGCTGCTGTCTGTCTGTGTGCCAGGCCAGGCCAAAATTGTCCCTTACTTCACATCAGAAGTCTCAAAAGTTCACAATAAGGAAAAACTGCAGTGGAAAACCAAAATAAAACACAAAAAAACACCAGGAGGCTGCTGAAAATGATGGCAAATGAGGAAATTTGGGTTTCATGCTAAGCAAGGCAATTTCTGGAGTGTGTCTTGCAAGAAACATTTATGTGTTCTCAATAACCCCAGAATCTGCCTGGAGATCAGGATAGCAGGAGGGCTGAGGCAGTGTCACCCTCTCTTCACCAGGTCTCTTAAGCACTGATCACAGTCAGATGAACGCTTTGGCAGCCTGGTCCTTCTCCCCTAGATTGGAAGAGGGCCAGTGAAGTGCAAGGCATGGTACAGGCTCTGGGCACACCGGTATTTGGCTCTTTACTGGCCTCTACCTGCAACTCAGATTTTACCCCCCCCAAATCTTGCCGCCTTTGCCTCTCCCCAGATCTTGCAGTGGATTGAGCCAGCTGCTGTCTGAGCCACTCTGAAGGGAAGAGATCAGGAAGTTGGAACGTGTCCAGGGAAGGGCGACAAAGCTGGTGAGGGACCTGGAACACAAGGCCTGCCAGGAGAGGCTGAGGGAGCTGGGGGTGTTTAGCTGGAGAAGAGGAGGTTCAGGGGTGACCTCACTGCTGTCTACAACTCACAAATGCCAAACGCAGAAATGCCTCAAGCACATCTTCCACAAGTGAAGCAGAGAAGCACAGAATCAAGCAAGTTGGAAGAGACCTCCAAGATCGTCCAGTCCAACCTAGCACCCAGCCCTGTCCAATCAACCAGACCATGGCACTAAGTGCCTCAGCCAGTCCTTTCTTGAACACCTCCCGGGACGGTGACTGATGCTACCTCTGCAGTGGCAGAGGAGAGCCAAACTGTGCAGCCAAGAAGTTGGCTGCTGCTGTGGTCTGAGAGTAGCCAGTCTGGGTACTACTGGCAGTGCTCTCAAAGGACCCCAGGACTTGCCAAGCCTGCAAGTTTGCACAGAAGGGTGCAAAAGTGGGGAGAACCATCCAAAAGCAGGGACAGGGTAAAACTGACAGCTGTGCAAAAAGGTAGGAGCTGTGCAAAAGCAAGCATGGCCCAGTCACAGCAGGAACCTGTCCTCTCAGCCACTCTGTCAGGAGCTCATTCAAGGCAGGAATATTTCAAGACAGGAACTCTCAAGGTGGGAATCTTTTCCCTTGCTCTAATTATGCTCTTCTAGACAAAGTGTCCATTTACCATTTTATACCAGGCACAAAAACCCAGCCAACCACCAGGACGATTCCAGCATGGGCTTCCACATGGGCCAGCCCACGTGTGGGAAAGCATCTTTTGCTGTTCCCCCCTCAAGCCCACAGGGCAGGGGAGGGGAAAGCAGTTTTTGTGCCACCTTCTCCCATTCAAACCCGCAGCAGGGGGGGAGAGAGAAGAAAGCAATTTGGGGTATGCCAGAACAGTTACGCACTGTAGTAGTTTTATACCTTAGGAGTACCAGGAGGCTTTAGCTGAGACTAGAACGTCCTTGGGCTGCTTTAAGTATGAATTTTGGGGTCTTTCTCTTTGCTTTCTAGGCATTTTCAGCTTTTCCTCCACAGTCATGAGGTCGAAAAACTTTATTTTTTTGCTCACAAAGCTGAATAGCTGAAGCCAAAGAGGAAACATGAAGTATCAAAGACCTTTAGTGGAGCCGAGAGAGTTGGCGATGCTGACCTCCTTTCCTCTGTGTTTTCACTCCAATTTTTATTTCAAATCTTCTTTGCTTCCTATCTTCAGTAGTCACTTTGGTTGCTAAAGCTCTTGGGGATGTAGTTCAGAAGAGTTTAACCTTGGTTCAAGGGAGCTGCATTTGACTTGTAAGTAATACTTGAATGTAGAAGCAGTAGTGCTGGTGTTATAGTTGTGACTATTTGAGGTTCTGAGAGATGCAAGGTTGGCAGAAAGATCGAGTACGTTTTTATTAGCTGGTCTGATATGATTGGGAAAGCAGCTTTGGCCACAGCAGCCTTTTGCTGAATCATTATTTCAGTGTAATGGCTGGAGAAGGCTGGACATAGGGAGACTTGTCCTGACTCTGTCCCTGCATGCTCTGGGACCTTGGTCAATTTCATTCTCCATCTTCCATGGCTCAGTTTCTCGCTTGTAAAGTACATAACACAGCTGAAGGTGTGCAGGAGCAGGGCTTGGTTTAAGGAACATCACCTTGATAGGTCCTTGGCACAAGGTCTCAAGGATTTTTTGTGTTTCATACAATCATGTTCAGTGAATATACAGCTCTCTGGGTTGTGCTTTTCAAAGACAAAGTCTTGCTGTGTTCCTGGTCTACAACTACCTGAAGGGATACTGTGGAGAGGCTGCTGCTGGTCTCTTCTCACAGGTCACTGGAGACAGAACAAGGGGGAATGGCCTCAAGTTGAGACTGAGGAGGTTTTGATTAGACATTAAGAAAGTTTTTCATGGAGAAGGTGGTCAGGCACTGGAATGAGCTGGTTGAGTCATCCACCCTGGATGTGTTTAAGGGTCGTTTGGATGTGGTGCTTAGGGATATAGTTTAAGGTGAATGTTGTAGAGTAGGGTTCTAGGCTGGCCTTGGTGATCCTGAGGGGCTTTGCTAACCTGGATGTTTCTGTGATTCTGGTCTAACTGATTGTTAAGGGAGTAGCTAAGAACCAGAGGAGTTTGCACTTTTGCTCTGGCCTCTGGTTACCTCAGTTTAGTGCCTTGTTTCAATTGCCTGATGCAGGTGGTTGTACCTGTAGGTGAATCACCTGCTGCTTCTCAGGAGTCAGCTCATACCACATTGAAGTCCTTTGCTCACAATGGCTGTACAGTGCCTGCTGCCCTCTTCATTAATCATCCCTGCTGAAAAAAAAAAACCTTTTAATTACACTGTGTTCAGAGTCCATAAAATATAATTAAAATATGTAAATCTATTATATTATTTAATGAGTACATTGAGACCTGAAAGTTCAAATTAGATGTAAAACTGATACAGAACTATTGCTATTGATCACTTACATTAACAAATCATTGCAGCCTTGGACAGAGATGATTTTTTCCCCTACCAGGTGACAATATCTCTTAAATGTTTTTTTTTTTTTTTTAATTATTATTTCATCCATCAACTCTCACATTTTTGAAGCCTTTTTAAACTACTGAGGAGTGGTAATGAATAACTATGGAACTTTGCTGCTGCTATGATCCATCTGTTTGCTTGATTTCTTCAAGTTCTGTTCCCATCTTTTGCCACTGTCTTGGAAGGCACAGCAGGCTGCTGGCAGTCCAAGTAGGGTGGCACAAATAAGCCTCAACCACTTCCCCCAACACTTTAGTTACAGAGGTTCCATCATAGAATCATAGAATCAACCAGGTTGGAAAAGACCTCCAAGCTCATCCAGTCCAACCTAGCACACAGCCCTAGCCAATCAACCAGACCATGGCACTAAGTGCCTCAGCCAGTCTTATCTTGAACACCTCCAGGCACGGCAACTCCACCACCTCCCTGGGCAGCCCATTCCAATGCCAATCACTCTCTCTGGAAAGAACTTTCCCCTAAATCCAGCCTAGACCTCCCCTGGCACAACTTGAGACTGTGTCCCCTTGTTCCGTTATTGGTTTGCCTGGCAGAAGAGCCCAACCCCACCTGGCTACAGCCTCCCTTCAGGTAGTTGTAGCCAGCAATGAGCTCTGCCCTGAGCCTCCTCTTCCCCAGGCTACACATACACATACTTTAGGGTTAGTATCATTTTCTGTGAGTTTGGGATGCCAGTACAATGGAGTTAGAGCACTAAAACCTGATGGTGGAGCATACTTGAAAGTTACCCTAGCTTTGAGTCTTGGTGGTTGGTCTTAGAGGTGTTTTCTGACCATAATGATTCTATGTTTCTACACTGGGGAAGGAATATATAGATGTAAGATTTTTTTCTGGCCCTGCACTGGGAAAGACTTATTTACTATTTGTGTGTAGCTTACTGAGTGTATTAAATACCTGCCAAGGTGTAGAGCCATGTAGGCTCCTAAGTATGCAGTAGAAGTTTTATTTATTATATTGTTTTCTTATTCCCTGCTTTTGCCTCTACTTAAATACACTTTGCATCAAATGTACATTGTGTTTGTTTGGTAGGAGAGGCTTTTCTAGCAGAGTTTAGCATAATTCTTCCCTGTGGAGGCTGTGTTCTGGTCCCTGCTGCCCAGCCACCATGCCAGGCAGGCTCTGTGGGGCAGGCAGCAGAGGATGGATGTACTTATTCACCCTCCTTCTAACCCACATAATCACAGATCCTGAAGCTCTGCAGAGATACTGACAGTAAAATCCAAAGGATATTTCACAGCACAGTATAAGTATTTGAAACCAGAGCAAATGTCAGGCAGCTTGACAGCAAAAGATAGCCCTTTAGCACAGCTACCTGTATTACCTTCCATTTTCTTGATTTGGCAAGATCACAGGCTTCAACCTCATTTAATACCTTTTCTCTGCATTTCCTTCCTGTGGAGCAGGCAGACATCTCCCCCTTCGCTTGTGCTGCACAGCTCACCAGCTGCATGCCAAAACTTCCAAGGGAAATATTCAGGGGATGAGAAGTCATCAGCAGCAAAGTACCAATTTCATGTCAGGCAGTGTGTCAGGTAATATGAGATAAAGCATCCCTTTCACCTGTTTAAAACCCTGCTGCCTGCTAGACATTCAGATCAGCACTTGGGGCCAGCTTTGTGTTTCCAGACCCCAAGGTCATACTCTTAAAGATAGGCATTTAAAAGGGCACACAGAAATACGCAGGCAGGAGTGCAAAGAGGTAATTACGCGCACGAAGTACGCAGTCGCAAACACCCACCGGGTAACTGTGCCCTCAGCAGCATTCAGCTGCACCTGCAATTTCCTAGTCTCCTTCTGGAATGCCTTGTCTGTGCCTGGGTGTCTGGGTTTGGCACGTTCCTGCTCTGCATTTGAAGCTGTGGCCCAAAGCACCACGCTGCTGTTTAGCACAGATTCGAGCTTCTGGTTTCAAAGCTGCTGTAATTAGTCACTTGCAGTCCGTGCACTCTACCAAGTCTTAGCCCACTGGGACATTGCCAGACTTTATTGTTTCTTTCTGTCTTTGTGGAACTTCTGTAAATCTTTTCTTTGATAGCAGCCAGCGTTTCAAAGCTGCCCACGTTTGAGCCAGAGGAGACTAATAATGATCTAATTAATGAAAGATGTTTTCTCTGCATTGCTGTATTTTATCTCTTCCCCAGTGACTTGTCGGTGGAAGCCAACCTCAGGCACCTTCTTTTTTTTCCCCTCATGTATTTAGGAAATACACAACTACAGCTCTGTATAGCCCTGGTTGTTCTCACTTGAGTGTGTAAATCTTGAAAAATCTCCCCAAGTGTGGCTAGGATTTAGGAAGTAGCTGTGTTATTCCCAGAAGATTTTTCTTCCAGCTAAGATTTGTTTCTCTGGATCAAACCACAAAGCCACTTTAACTCTCCCTGAAAGACTTCAGTCTGTGTAAGCTGCAGTGCAGGACATACTTACTATCCCCCAGTGGGTATTCATTGCCCCTCTTCTCCTGCCTTTTCAATTTCACTTTCTTTTTATTAATTAATGAGCTCTCTTAATTATTTATAGAAACCTTAAAATGCATTGGAGATGGATTCCAGAGTCTCTTCCTTGCCACATTTCACTGCTTTGCCACAGAAAGGGCACAATGGTGTGGCCAGTAGGACAAAGGAGGTTCCTCTGCTCCTGTGCTCAGCACTGGTCACGCCACACCTTCAGTGCTGTGTCCAGTTCTGGGCTCCTCAATTCAAGGGAGATGTTGAGGTGCTGGAAGGTGTCCACAGGAGGGCGACAAAGCTGGTGAGGGGCCTGGAGCACAGCCCTGTGAGGAGAGGCTGAGGGAGCTGGGGGTGTGCAGCCTGGAGGAGGCTCAGGGCAGAGCTCATTGCTGTCTACAACTACCTGAAGGGAGGCTGTAGCCAGGTGGGGTTGGGCTCTTCTGCCAGGCAACCAGCAACAGAACAAGGGGACACAGTCTCAAGCTGTGCCAGGGCAGGTCTAGGCTGGATGTTAGGAGGAAGTTGTTGGCAGAGAGAGTGATTGGCATTGGAATGGGCTGCCCAGGGAGGTGGTGGAGTCACCGTGCCTGGAGGTGTTCAAGCAAAGCCTGGATGAGGCACTCAGTGCCATGGTCTAGATGACTGGATAGGGCTGGGTGCTAGGTTGGACTGGATGATCTCAGAGGTCTCTTCCAACCTGGCTGATTCTATGATTCTATGAAATGCCTTCCCAAGGAACACTCCTTCAAAAGGAGTGTTAGCAGCTTTGACTGGCAGTGCAGTAACACATCCTTATGCTTTGGATGCAGAGCAAGGGAGTTCCTTCTGGACACCTAAAATCAGTGAGTCTTCCTTTACAGCTCTTCTGGCCAAATATCACTGGGTAGGGCCTTGACCATCCCTTGAGTTAAGGCTGCTGCAGGGCAGGTTCAGTGGATTTGTAGGAGTGTTCCAGACAGGCTGTGTAATGCTGCATGAACTGGCTGCATAGAAGACATCACAGCAGCGTAGTTTTTTGCTGCTTTCTGCTCCTACCTGATCACATCTTAGTTTTCTCATTTCTTTATCACAGAGTTATAAATGGGACTGTTTATTTTTTAACTGCTGCTTTGGCAGACCTGTTTTACACATGCCTAGGAACCCCACCCTTCAGTACAACTTTACTATCCCCAACCCTTGACCTTTAAGTCTTGGCTGAGAGCTGCCAAATTAGCCCCTAGAGGGACCTTAAGTGCTAAGTCTCAGCTCATCCAACCACAAAGATGCTGGATAGTGTGGGAGGAAGCACAGGGAGTATGACTGTGCAGAAGAGGATCTCTTCAGTGGCAGAGATTCAAGCTGGCAGGCAAGTTGTGTCACTTTGAGGTGCTTTGTGACCTTGAAAGACTGTCTCAATAAATCATGCCAAGTAATTAAAAACATAATTTAGAACTTAACTAGCATGTCAGAACACTGGGTTCACAGTGGTGATGCCTTGCTGTTTTCCTTCCATCTACCCCCTTGATGCTGAGCTCCAGTGGAGTGAAACCACCTTCTGAAGGCAAAAACTCAAACACAATTAGTGGCTTGCTGCCAGCCACTTAAATCCAGAGAAGTTGATCTAGCCCAGCTCACTGTCTGCAGGTGCCCTGGAGCCTCCTGCTGAACACTGAATGGCCTCCTCTGATGCTGCAAGCAAAACCACAGGTTCTCCTGCAGCACAAATATTTCCTCCCTGGTTGAAATTGAAAGCAGATGTATCTCATTTACTTGTGACCCTGAGCACTCGAGACTAGTAGCAAGCCAAGAAAACGATGATCAGTTATGGGGCAAGAAAAAAGATGAAGGCAATGATAGAACTCAGAATTTGCCATGTCAGGGATGTCTTAGAAAATGGTGCTAATGGAAAATCAGTTGCCAGGGTTTGGTACCATTTGCCCCATCCTCTGGTCCAGCACAAAGTGCAACCTAGCTGAGTTCCCTTCTTAATGTGTTGGTGTCCAAGCTCCTGCATTGGTCCTCCCAGTAGTGTTATGGTGGTGAGATCAGGGTGTGATAATGAGAAAAGGGACTCAGTGCCCCTAGGAGAAACATCCCAGTAAGAAGGGCAGTAAGTTCTCCTCCCAGTAAGAGGAGAAAGGAAGAGCTACTCAACCAGATACTGAGGTGCAGGAGAGTGACCTAATCTGGCACAGAGCTGGGCCATACCTGTGTTTCTGGCAGCTTCTGTCCACATCACCTTATTACTACAAACAACAAAAGACAAGCAGAAGCAGAATAACCCAGATATTGGACCTCTGACCTGGACTCAAGCTGTCTGGTACATAAGCAGTTGGACAGAAGCAGTCTGCCTGATCCCTGGGGGAAGGCTGACTCAGAGCACAGTTGTGGGCAGACACCAGATCTGTGGGAGTGGGCAAAGGACCAAAGCAGGGTTCGGTAGTGCCTTTTGCCAGGACAGGGCTGTATGTGTCCCTGCAAGAGAAGCAGTCAACTAAAGCAAGCTGGGCTGTGCTACTCAGTGGGCAGTGTCTGACTGATGAAGGTGCTTCCAGATGTCTCTTGCACTTGTTCAGAGGGGAAGAAGAGTACAGGACACAGTGTATCTCTGTCACATTTCAGTTACTTTGGCAGAAGGTCTCCCTGGTTTTCTCTTACAAATCAGGCAAGTGAGAGAGGATGTCCTCACCTTTCTTTAAGCTGTACTGGAGCTTCTCACCACCAGCTGTTACCCACCCCTGCCATATCGTGGGGCTGCAGCAGAGCTTATTTCTGCTGGTCTTCACCCTGCTGGCAGTTAATCGCCTGAGCACAAAATCAATCACACAACAGCAAAACCCGAAACCCAAAGAGCTAATTAATTCTTAATTTGTGTCATTTAAAGATCCCTTGCATCTCCTTGCAGTTGGAATCTAAAGCATGTCACTTCCTCAGGCAGGGGGGCAGCTTTTCCTGGTTTTGGGAAGAACCTGCTCTCTTATCAAACCAGCACCATGCTGGGTAAAACCTGGTGCAGCCCATCTGGATCAGATTAAGTCTGACTTAATTCTTCCCACCCCCCACTTTCTTTGGGTAAAGCTTTGGTACTTCATTTATTAAAAGACAGACCTGACTCCATACTGTAATTGCCCAACTTGACAACAATAGAGGCAACGAAGCTGGTGAGGGGCCTGGAGCACAGCCCTGTAAGGAGAGGCTGAGGGAGCTGGGGGTGTGCAGCCTGCAGAAGAGGAGGCTCAGGGCAGACCTCACTGCAGTCTACAACTACCTGAAGGGAGGCTGTAGCCAGGTGGGGTTGGTCTCTTCTGCCAAGCAAGCAGCAACAGAACAAAGGGTCACAAGTCTCAAGACAAGAGGAGGTCTAGGCTGGATGTTAAGAGGAAGTTGTTGCAGAGAGAGTGGCATTGGAATGGGCTGCCCAGGGAGGTGGTGGAGTCACCATTCCTGGAGGTGTTCAAGCAAAGCCTGAATGGGGCACTTAGTGCCATGGTCCAGCACCCAGGCTGGGTGCTAGGTTGGACTGGATGATCTTGGAGTTCTCTTCCAACCTGGTTGATTCTATGATTCTACAATGATAATAAATTTTACAAGCAGGTTTGCTGTTTGCATGCTTTCAGCAGTGATTTACGTTCATTCACACACAATTTCAGGGCTGTAGTTTGTTTTCATAGTCATATATTTAGAAGTTACTGTAACAAACTGAGAAAATTTGTACTGCTCCTCTCTGGTGCCTGTTCCAGTGGGAGAAACTGGCTCATGAGCTGGATTGCTGCCTTTCAGCCAAGGAGCAGAGAGATCTGTGCTGCACTGCAGGCATCAGGCTAAGTGACATCAACCCTCACGGGAAGGCTGCTTGATGGTTTTCTTTGTTTTCTTTTCTTTGACCATAAATCTCAAGAGCATTTATAGTTTGAGATGGTATTTCTCATGCCTAGTTGATGATCAACAGGTTGTTAATGCAGAAGGTTTAAAGCTGCATTTATTTAGTTTGCATTGCAAGCAAATAATTGCCTGTGTGGTTTGAGGCAAAAAGGGGCCCTTTGGATGAGCCTTAGACCAGCAAAGTGCACCAGGATATTACTGGAACATACTTTCCCAGCTTCATGCAAATATGACAATTAAGCTCTGCTACTTTTCTTGGCTGTACTATTTTCTGGTGTCTGCACCACACAGCCTGGGGTGTTACGTCAGTAATTCCTGTAGCGCTGGGCTTGAATTCAGGTCTGTTCCCACTGCTGGGCTGCAGTTTCCCTGCCAGCTGATGCAGTTTGCCTGGCTCCAGGGATATGTAGACAACAGGGAGCCTGGAGCTACCATGCTTATACAGACATCCTTATAGTGCCTGGCTGTGACAAAACCAGAATAAACACAGAAACGGGTCTCAGTGAGGACTAGCTGCTTAGCCTAGCTTGGGGAGAAAGAGGAATGGCTTTGCTGTGCATCTAGGAACAAGACAGAACTGCTCCAGGGGGACAGAGCTACCTTCTAAATTTGGAGCTGCCCATTTCATTTTGCCAGTTCTGCCTGCTTGAGGACCCTGTTGTCTGCGGGGTCTTAAATAGAGGATAGAGGAGTCTGAGTGTGAGCAGATGCAGTGCCGTGGGAGCACTGTGGGCACACAGCTTTCATTTCTCTCTGCTCCTGTCACTAAAGAAGCTGCAGAGCAGTCGCTGGGTTTCTTTCTACTTATTACAAAGGTAAAATAATCAGGGTGAAGACAGCGAGAAGCCCAGAAAGGGGCTCAATTCCTAAGCTTTGGGCAATTGTTGGTGGCACAGCAAGGCAGCTAGTCCACCCTGGTACCTGATAGCCAGCAGCAAACCACCGACTGTTAGGACTGGGTGGGATCATTAGAGATGCACTTCAAGTGCTCATAAGCACGGAGCCACCGCTGTGGGGAAGCCTTGAGCCTGAGAGCTGCAAAGCTGTTCTCGTTGTGTGCCTGGTGGCTGTCTCACCCTTTTACTGCTGTGCTGGTAATGCTAGATGTGAAAAATGAGCAAGACTCCCTCCGTGCAAACAGCGGGAGGAAGCCTGCCCCTCCTGATTTATGCAATACGTGGAGTCGAGGCAGAATGTCAGATTGTCAACAGCACAGGAGTTTCTTGCGCTTTCCTGCCTGACTCAGTGTGCTTCACAGAGGTCACAGATTGATGTCTGTGAGAGCTTGATCTGTTTGAGCTTGCAGGTGGGTCCTCCAGTCACACTTCTAAAGTGAAATACTGAGTGACTTTTCTCTGCATTTTATCCACCTTGCCTCATTTGGATAATTATTTTGTTTTACGTAGTGTTGATTGGGGCCAGTGAAGTGCAAGATATGGTATGGGCTCTGAACAAGTCAGTATTTGGCTCTTTACTGTTAAAATCCTGGCCAAAACCACGCTGAACTCGGCGTATGGCAGAGGGCTTTGCTGGCTGTTCCCCAGCCTTGCCTGGAGGTGGCCAGCCCCGGAGTAGCACTTTAGAGCTGCTGTCTTTTGTTCAGGAGGACAGGATGTTTGTGTGAAGAGGAGCAGCCATGGTAATACTTCAAAGTGAAGTAATTCATTTCAATGGGGAGCAGGAGTATGATGCTGACAGCATCAACGTGAGGCTCCCACAGCAACCACAGCAACACGCCTCAACATCTGAGAAGCTGACATTTATCTCCTGTAGCCTGAGAGGATGGGTTGCCTAAACCCACCCTGTCCTACCTTTTTCCTCTCCTGTCTGTGGAGCCCAAAGATGCTAGTTAACGTTTCCTGCAGAACTTCAGGTATCACTCAGATCTTCAAGTTAAATGGGCAAAACCCCAGTAGTTGTAATTCACAGAGCCAGGGGAGAAAGAAGAGTTGAAATATCAAATGTAAGTATTGGCTTGCCCCACTCCCCCAACATTGGTTATTACTGCAAAATCAAGGAAGTTTGAAATGCACTTTGCAAACAGACTCAGCATAAATAACTCTACTTTGCATTTCATCAGCCTCATTTCCCCCATGGGTTCACTGTCATCTCTCATTTAGGCACCACAGGGATGATCAACTTCAGAAAGAAGTTGAGATGAAAGGCACCAAAATGTAAGTGGGTAAAAAAAAAACACATTGGTGGCACATTGGTAGAGAAGTTTCTACTCCACAGGTGCATGAGCACTGGGGGATTGAGTCAGTCTTTTCACTTTTATTTGTTGAAGGAAAACTTTCTCTGTATCAATACTATAAAGATTTTATGAAGTCACATTTTACTCCTGAAGGGTTCCCCACCAACACTGTCTGTGATGCTAGATGCAGTACTTCTGTGTTCACTGTGAAGCTAGGAAATTCCTCTGCACTGGAAGGAGAGATGCAGGCAATAAATTAATAGCTGGCTATTTAATTTTGATCTCAAAGTATGCTTAATGCTGTAAACTAATGGCAGCTGCTATCTACAGGAAAGAAAAGGTAAAGATAATGACATTCAGATTAAAAGAGATGCAATAAGGCAAAAGTGTATTTCTGTGTCTGTGATGTCTCAGGTGGGGTTCAAAACTGAGTTCACTTTCCATCTTCCTGTTTGACCCAGTGCAAGCCTGTCTCTTGTGCCCCAGGTAACAGACAGTTTGAAATAGCCCTTTCTTTCAGGCATTGCCTGGAGGGACCAACTGGACAGTGAACTCTTCAGAACAGTTCATGCTCTCCTGAGGTGCACTTTGCAAATGCTGCCTGCTAATGAAGGAGGAGAAAAGAGCAGATCTAAGTGTAGGACAGCAGCAGAAGTGGGAGCAGAGAGGCAAGTGTAGTCTGAATGCCAAACCAGCGACTTCAGAGGTAGACCCACAAGCCTGAATGGGACTGGGACCTGCTGTGATCTGTGAGTGTGCCATGCACACAGTGAGGGTAACCTGAGGGGAGGCTGAGGAGAGAGCTGGCCCACTCACACACATGGAACACAAGGAAGCATTGACTTTGAATGGGGCTTGCAAGAGAAATTACAAAGACTAATAATGGCAGACAAGTGCTTAAAAACACCTTGACAGCAACAAAAAAGGGATAAGGTGAGATCAATTCACATCTTTTCAGTACAGTCTGGTACATGTAGATGTGCACAGAATAATTTTGGGGAAGGTGAAGCAATATTCCAACAGCTACATATCTCCAGTTTTATTTGTTTTTATATGCAGTGATCTTCTGGAACGGGAGGTGCGTTCAAGACATCTGAGCAATGTAACAGAGCTAATCCACAGGTGGTTCAGTAAAAGGTCACCTTACTGCATCCTCCAGAAGAGATGTATATCCTTCAGTATCCCTGATGTTTTCTTACTGGGCTGTGTGCTTATTCTTTGGGAGGAATGTGTGTGGTAGGTCCCTTGGAAACTTCTACTGTGTTTGTTGTGTGCCTTTGGAAACTTCTAGGTGCAGAGAATTCCTCTGGCTGTGACTAGCAGATTTTTGTGCAGTGTGGCTTCCTTATTGAAACACCTTATAAGGAGCTTTCAGGCACTCAGCATGCATAATGCTTTCAAATACATCATGCAGGCTCTGTTTTGCATCCACTTTTATAGGTGGTGCTTAGTCAGGTAATCCAGCTGGCGGCCAGTCACTAGTGGTGTCCCTCAGGGATCAGTGCTGGGCCCCATCCTCTTTAACATCTTCATAGATGATCTGGATGAGGGCATCGAGTCAGTCATCAGCAAGTTTGCAGATGACACTAAGCTGGGGGCAGATGTGACTGAGTTGGAGGGCAGAAGGGCTCTGCAGCGGGACCTTGACCGCCTGGACAGATGGGCAGAGTCCAATGGGATGGCATTCAATAGCTCCAAGTGCAGGGTGCTGCACTTTGGCCACAACAACCCCATGCAGAGATACAGGCTGGGGTCAGAGTGGCTGGAGAGCAGCCAGACAGAGAGGGATCTGGGGGTGCTGATTGATACCCGCCTGAACATGAGCCAGCAGTGTGCCCAGGTGGCCAAGAGAGCCAATGGCATCCTGGCCTGCATCAGGAATGGTGTGGCCAGCAGGAGCAGGGAGGTCATTCTGCCCCTGTACTCTGCACTGGTTAGACCACACCTTGAGTACTGTGTTCAGTTCTGGGCCCCCCAGTTTAGAAGGGACATTGAGATGCTTGAGCGTGTCCAGAGAAGGGCGACGAGGCTGGTGAGAGGCCTCGAGCACAGCCCTACGAGGAGAGGCTGAGGGAGCTGGGATTGTTTAGCCTGGAGAAGAGGAGGCTCAGGGGTGACCTTATTGCTGTCTACAACTACCTGAGGGGTGGTTGTGGCCAGGGGGAGGTTGCTCTCTTCTCTCAGGTGGCCAGCGCCAGAACAACAGGACACAGCCTCAGGCTGCACCGGGGGAAGTTTAGGCTCGAGGTGAGGAGAAAGTTCTTCACTGAGAGAGTCATTGGCTACTGGAATGGGCTGCCCAGGGAGGTGGTGGAGTCGCCGTCCCTAGGGCTGTTCAAGGCAAGGTTGGACGTGGCACTTGGTGCCATGGTCTAGCCTTGAGCTCTGTGGTAACAGGTTGGACTTGATGATCTGTGAGGTCTCTTCCAACCTTGGTGATACTGTGAGACTGGGATACTGTGGTACTGTAATTTGCACAAGGTCGTGGAGTTAAGCGACTAAGTGAACATCTTCAGACCGGCATCCTTATTGGTTCCAACCTTAAACACATACGGCCAAAAAGGGTTAAATTTTGCTAGTGGCATCCAGCAGACCAGTATTTACTTTCTTTTCCTCCTGCTTTCTCCTGTGGCAGCGAGAAGCATCTGCCTTGTATGGAGGAGCATGGGAGGAGCTGCATCCTTTCAGATACCTACCTCAGACTCAGCCTCCAGCAGTTCTGAGTCTACCCAGTCTTAGCCAAAGTCAAGTAGAAACCCTTGGTTCTCTGGAGTGCTGCACATCAGGCTCTTAAGATCTCATAAACTCACTCCTAAAGCATTCTCTAAAGGATTGTCTAGTTAAATGTTTAATTTAGGGACTGGTTAAGAATAATTCAGGAGCTGATTAAGAGAGATACCATTTCTGCTGTTCTAGGATTGGTAATCCATAATGTACATATGTTATTGCTATTGTAGGAGTGTTCTGGGGTGACTATGAAGTAGCATCACCATTTTCTGCTGAGCTCGAGCTATCTGTCTCCTTGATTTTGTCAGACTAATGATAACATTAAGTACTAATTTAAGGGCCTTGCTGGTGAGTGTCTGTCAGTATGAAATTGCCTTGTGCTGAAGGTGTTCCAGGGAAGTAGAAGTTGTATACCTGACGGAGGCTAACTGTGAGGTATATAGGAGGACATCAAGAAGAAAGCATCAGATTAATATTTTTTTTAGCCAGTAAAAATAATTGTTGGCCTGCTGTTCTGCTGGAGGAGCCAGTTTCATTGCTGAAGCACAGGGCAAATTACAAGCTGTTCTGGTTACTGTTATCATAGCATAAACCAAAACTCTGCTTCCTTTCTGCCGCAATTTCCCCTGTGTGTGCTCAAGGTGTGATAGAACCAGAGTGTGCTTAGACTGTGAACTTTATTTCCTGACCTTGACTTGACTTAGGGTTACCCCTGCCAGCAGATGTGGCCCATGTCCCTTGGCTCCAGCACTTTTGTCCTGTGTCTTTTCCCAAACATCTTTTTGATTATGATAGTGCTATTTACAGGGTTATTTTTCACATGGCTTCCTTTTGTGTACCAGGCAATATCTTTGTCCTCTAAGGTCCTGAGGTCTGAGCTTTCATGTTTTAGAAGTTCTCATTCCTTCTCATCTGCTGTCTGAACCACAACATCTGATTAGTCATTTGAAATCATTGATTTTAAATCTCATTCTGCTACTCACCCCTATTACTTTACTAATAATAACAGCCCCTGGGGTCTTGCAGGGTGCAAGATCTTTAAATCAGACCCCAGTTTCAGTATCTTTGTTCTCATTTTGTATTTGGTACATTGAAGTGTGAAAAATAAAGGTTCTTTAAGCTGTCAATGGTTATATATGGTTTAGATAACTTTTCAAAGGGCTGAACTGTCCAGGAGCCTTTCTGGTCCGTTCTCCAGTCAGTACCAGTTTTGGAGATTCTAGGCTGGAAGCGGGAGCAGGAGGTCAGGTGCAGATACACACCAGATGCAAATCAAATGTGTGTCATTTCTACAGACTAATATATTGAAGGAAAATACTGTGAAAAGAACTAATTGACCAAAAATACCTACAGCACTGTCATCCTCACACAAGCTAATTGTTCAGATTGCCTTTCAGTCCACAGAGAGCAATGGACCCTTCTAAGGCACAATTCTTCTTATAAAGCAGGTGTTTAAGAGCAGGACAAATCAGCTGCTCTGGCAGTGTGTATACTTCTCTGGCTGAAAGCAGGGTGAGATATTGATGTGCACAGAGGATAGAATAAAATAGAATCAACCAGGTTGGAAGAGAACTCCAAGATCAGCCAGTCCAACCTATGACTCAGCCCTATCCAGTCAACCAGACCATGGCACTAAGTGCTCCATCCAGTCTTTACTTGAACACCTCCAGGGACAGTGACTCCACCACCTCCCTGGGCAGCCCATTCCAATGCCAACAACTTCCTCCTAACATCCAGCCTAGACCTCCCCTGGCACAACTTGAGACTGTGTCACCTTGTTCTGTTGCTTCTTGTCTGGGAGAAGAGACCAACCCCATCTGGCTACAGCCTCCCTTCAGGTAGTTGTAGACAGCAATGAGCTCTGCCCTGAGCCTCCTCTTCTCCAGGCTAAACAACCCCAGCTCCCTTAGCCTCTCCTCATAGGGTTTGTGTTCCAGGCTCCTCACCAGCCTTGTTGCCCTTCTCTGGACACGTCCCAGCACCTCAACATTTCTCTTGAATTGAGGAGCCCAGAACTGGACACAGTACTCAAGGTGTGGCCTGACCAGTGTTGAGTACAGGGGATGTGTTGATAGGGCACAGAACCTTTCTCTCCCCTCATCTGAGGGAAGGTCAGTGCTATCATAGGTACAGATCAAATAAAACTGGGAGCAGGGCTCAGTCTGCATGTTCTGCTCTGTCCCCTGACCCCCTTAATCTTTAAACATACAGCAGCAAACAATTACTGGAACCCAAATATCCTGGGAGAAAGCACAGACCTAAATCCTTTTAGTTTAGCCAAGTATACTGTTTGAAAACAAACAAATTAAACCAAATCCAGTACAGACATTTATTTGCAAGATTTCTGGAGTGGAGCAAGAGCCACATAAAAGCTTTGAGGCTGTGAGCCAAATCAATTGTGTGTTGTATTCAGCAGAAGTCAACAGATAAGCCACAGAGAGAATATAAGGGAAGGGAAGGGAAAAACTTACTTCCATGGTTGGGAAGAAAGGACATGTCTATATCCAGGATGTTTCACTGACTTCCAAGCATAACACTGAGCACATTAGCCAAGGATGCATCACATTTACTGATTATTATGTTAGCCAAATCATAGAATCATAGAATCAACCAGATTGGAACAGACCTCCAAGATTATCCAGTCCAACCTATCACCCAGGATCATCCAGTCCAATCTATCACCCAGCCCTATCCAATTAACTAGACCATGACACCAAGTGCCTCATCCAGTCTTTTCCTGAACACCCCCAGGGACGGTGACTCCACCACCTCCCTGGGCAGCCCATTCCAATGCCAATCACTCTCTCTGGGAAGAACTTCCTCCTAACATCCAGCTTATACCTCCCCCAGCATAACTTGAGCCTGTGTCTCCTTGTTCCATTGCTGGTTGCCTGGCAGAAGAGACCAACCACACCTGGCTACAGCCTGCCTTCAGGTAGTTGTAGACTAGTACAGATCTAGGGAGCAAGATTGAGTTCCACTGAACTCTTTCCATCAGTGGCCAGACCAAAGCAGTGCAGGTTATAGAGCAGATCTACTAGCACAGATCTAGGGAGCAAGATTGAGTTCCACTGAACTCTTTCCATCAGTGGCCAGACCAAAGCAGTGCAGGTTATAGAGCAGATCTACTAGCATAGATCTATGGAGCAAGATTCAGTTCCATTGAACTCTTTCCATCAGTGGCCAGTGCAGGTTATAGAGCAGAGTCTGAGGGGTAGCTGTGCTGTGGGTATGTTCAGAGGAATGCTGTCACCAGAATCAGGGTGGCACTCTTTGTACACTTCTTCTTGTTGTTTGCAGAGCTGCTGCCACAAACCATTATTTCAGGACTGTCCCACGGGCTGTAGCATGGAGCAGGCTTCTGCAGTGCAAGGTGTTGTGCAGTCACAGGAAAAAAGGTTCTGCCACTCCTTTTGAGTTTGCAGTCTGCACTGTGGTTTAATAACATACTGGGAGTGACAAGCTTTTTAGCTACATCAAAGGCATTTCTTGTCACTGGGAAGTACTGATTCTATAGGAAACCCTTATCCAAAATAACTGGAAAGACAGCATGGCTTTGGAAAACTCAAGCCTCAGGCTATCATTTTGAAATGAACCAAACCACCAGAGCAGTGAACCTTCCTGTGGATTTTGACCTTAGGAACTTGATGACTGAGTGTCAGAAGTAAAGGAAAGAAGGTTTCCCTCATGAGGAGCATATGGAAAATTAGCAACTCTTTATTCACACTCTTCTGCCAGGACTCCTCCCCATACTTAGAAATATTTGGTGTCACCTTTGGATAGAGATCAATTTGTGATAATATTCCAGGCATGCACCCAGGTCAGCTAAATAATGCAGCACAGTCTGGCTGCTAATGGACTGAGCAGATGACCAGGAACTATTCATTTGCTCAGATAAAACCTCTGTCCTCCTTCTCCGTGGTAGGAATTTTCCTGAAGTGGTTAGATTTATTAGGTGAAGATGTATTGGTCTCAGTCTGCTGTCATATTGTTAGGGGAGGGTGAAGGGTATGTGAGCATGAATTCAGGTGCTGGTTTGTGTTATCTGATAGAGTCTGCCATTGCAATCAGGGAATTAGAATCTCTCTCTCCTCAGAAGTTTATTTATGGTTTTGTGGGATGAGAATGGAGTCTGATGCGAGAAGCAGGACGCAAACGGAGAGCACCTCGGCTAAGACCAGATGTCAGAGGGTGCTTGCTTTCTGGGTTAGCTATTTCTCTCCCACTTGGTGCTGCACACATTTTAACTTGATTTTAACAATTCACACATCTTGAGGAAGGAGTTTGTCAGGCTCATCAGGAGAAATACCAACAGGAGGGGACTCTGTTCTGCTTTTACTCAACACCTTAAACACTTCACACCTCCCTGGGCTCTCAGAGCTCTATAACAGTGTAAATGCAATGGGAATCTTTCACTTGCTGACGATGTGGGTGTTTGTTATCATGGAACTGAGCAGTTGTTCACTGATCACAATCTTTTACTGCAGTATTTCACCACACAAAAAGATCTGAGGATGAATCTAAGGTAAGGAGGGAACACAGAGAGATGCTGGCTCTTGCGATGGCTTAGATCCATGCCAGGTTAGCATTCCTCTGCCGTGACATGGCTGTACTGACATGTTAGAACTGCTTGGGTGAAGAAAGTCTCTCATATGTGGTAGAAAAGACCCATATTTCAAGAGTATTGTAGGCATCTGAATGTATCAGCAGGAGGCTTAGTTCACCACCGCTCTGGATGTCTTGTTGTCAACAGAGGCCAGCTGATTAAGCGAGGAACAGAACGCATCAAGAACTGCTGCTGAATACAAACCCTACATGTTAGGTCTCTCCTTGGTTTCATTTTAAAGAAGGAACAAGTATGACTGAGAGAATTTATATTAAAATTTATACTTCAGCTTATTAAAGCCTACTTCACAGACTGCAGATATTAATATCTAGACTGTGGTACCAGGTAATCTCCCAGCAGGGAGTGGTGTTTCAACCATGAAATGTCAGTGTTCAGCTGTAGGAAGAATGAACTTAGGGCTTTGCAGATCTGTGTTGGGAAGTTTAAATTCTTACTTGTGAATAAATATAAAATATTAATTACTGAAGGATATTTTTATGGGGATGTAGTTTAACAGTGGATGGAGAGCTGGGCACAGAGGAACCAGATGAAGTTCAACAAGGACAAGTGCAGAGTCCTGCATCTGGGGAGGAATAACAAACTCCACCAGTACAAGCTGGGAGGTGATCTGCTGGGAAGCAGTCCTGTGGAGAGGGACCTGGGGGTCCTGGTGGATAACAAATTATCCATGACACAACAGTGTGCACTTGTGGCCAAGAAGGCCAATGGGATCCTGGGGTGTATTAAGAAGAGTGTGTCCAGTAGATCAAGGGAGGTTCATCTCTCCCTCTACTTTGCCCTGGTGAGACCTCATCTTGAATACTGTGTTCAGTTTTGGGCTCCCCAGTTTCAGAGGGACAGGGATCTGCTGGAAAGGGTTCAGCGGAGGGTTATGAGGATGATGAGGGGACTGGAGGGCATGGCTGATGAGGAGAGGCTGAGGGACTTGGGGCTTTTTAGTCTGGAAAAGAGAAGACTGAGAGGGGATTTGATAAATGTTTATAGGTATCTGAGGGCTGGCCAGGAGCAGGGGACAGGCTTTGCTCACTGCTGCCTGGGATAGGACAAGGAGCAATGGGTGTAAGTTGCAGCATAAGAGGTTCTGCCTCAACACAAGGGGGAACTTCTTTACTGTAAGGGTCCCAGAGCAATGGAACAGGCTCCCCAGAGAGGCTGTGGAGCCTCCTTCTCTGTAGACTTTCAAGGCCTGTCTGGATGTGATCTGTGATCTGTGTTAGATCTGTGATCTGTGTTAGATAGGACTGTCCTGCTCTGGCAGGGGGGTTTGACTCAATGATCTCCTTGGGTCCCTTCCAACCCCTAACATCCTGTGAGCCTGTGATCCTGTAAAGCAGCTGCCCCACGCCTGCAGAGGAAACATGATTATAAAGGAATTGTAGTGTGTAAAGGAAAAAAAAAATATATCTAATACATCTTGAAATAAAAATAAATCCTTAGAAATTAGATATGGCTGTCAATACTCTGAGAAAATCTCTGACCAAATTAATGCCATGATAAGTATATTTGTTGTGGGTTTAGTGGATTTTACTAGGGAGGCATGCCTAAGAATTTGTAAACACCATTTATTAAATCTGATGGAGGGGAAAATTTAACCATATGGTGGTAAACTGTGGAGTGGGCATGCTCTGGCATGCAGAGTATTTCAATATCAAAGTTACTGCTCTTCCAAAACATATTCACCTCCAACACTGACCTCAGGGAGAAAGCAATTTCTCTCATAGATGGCTTGATAAAGTCAGAAAACAGGTCAATAGCTGAGATTGGAAAGGAGGTGATAACTGAAGATTCCCTGATGGGAAGGAGGCAGAGAGGGAAGGTGGTGGGCAGCCCTGGACAGCCTGCTCAGGGAGGTGCTTTGTGGGGGCCTGGCATGGGCTGTGAGCAAATAGAGGTGAGAAAGAGAGTACTGGCTTTATCCCAGCGGTCCTCATCACACTTTGTTGTGTGCAGGCTCACCAGTGTTGCTCTATCCTCATCACACTTTGTTGTGTGCAGGCTCACCAGTGTTGCTCTATCCTCATCACACTTTGTTGTGTGCAGGCTCACCAGTGTTGCTTTATCCTCATCACACTTTGTTGTGTGCAGGCTCACCAGTGTTGCTCTATCCTCATCACACTTTGTTGTGTGCAGGCTCACCAGTGTTGCTTTATCCTCATCACACATTTAATGGTGTGC
>WAAF01005021.1:1079356-1206137 GCA_013400475.1 Tricholaema leucomelas | reverse complement strand
CACACTTTGTTGTGTGCAGGCTCACCAGTGTTGCTTTATGCTCATCACACTTTGTTGTGTGCAGGCTCACCAGTGTTGCTGGTCCAGTGGGGAGGGTTGATTGGAGTGGTTGAGTGAAGCTTTGTTTCCCTCCCACAGGCCATCAGGATGATTCCTTGGCTTGAGCTAATTCAGCAAGAAAGTTCCTGTAATGCTGCCAACCTTTTAGGTCACCTTTTCAAGAGAAGGAGCCTCTAAATATTTTTTTCATCTGCTTTTCACCTCTCCCTTAAGCCTGCTCGGGGTTTTCTGCCCTGCTCATTTCCCAAAGCCTGCAGCACTTTGCTGTGGATGCCGTGGTTGTGTAGAGCCCTGAGAACCAGGCCTTCTATATAAGACTATATAGAAGTATAAAAGACTAAGAAGGGAGAAAGAACTCAGTGGAGAGACTGCCCTCAAGACATGCACCCCCTGTTACTGCTTGACACTTCAGTATGCTCCAGGATTCAGCTTCCATTTCACCTCCTTTCTAATGTTTTATTTAACCTCCACTTAACCTTCCTCTTTAACCATCTGCTTGTTTACTGGCTCCTAGCTTCCTGTCCTCAGTATTCCCTTCAGGAATCACTGCTCTTTATTAAACCTTTCGCTTCCTGCACCATTCCCCTCCCAAAGCAAAGAGCAGTTGCTCAGCTGAGTGGATTTTGGGTGTTGTAAAGGACAGGTTTCTAGAGCTGTTGGTGTGGTTCCCAAGACTCCTGCCTAACTCATTTCCAGTCTGTTATTTGCCATGGATTCCTTTTTAAACCCAAGATAACAGACATAGACATGCTTGAATTATGTTAGCTGAGTTATTTGAGGAAGATTGAAGCCCTGTATCTCATTTTTCACTGACTGGATACTTAGAAAGACTTAGAGCATTTCTCAGAACTGCTATTACAAACTTCCGTTAGCAACTAATGTACTACAGATACAACATCCTGATTCTTACCTGTGCAAAAGTCTTTAGGGAAGGCTTTGGTCACCTTGAGCCCACGAGCAGTGACTGTGTTGGAGTTTGACTACTCATTTTTCAATGTATTTCCATTTTGTCCTGAGGTTTCTCTGCCCATATGAAATGTCAGGGCAAGGATACGTTCCTAATTGCCCTCTGCAGTCTCAAATTCAGTGTTTAAGTGGTGAAGGTAGAAGAGGAGAAAAAAAAACTGAGAGGGAGAGGTGCACAGCTTTGCCTGAGGCAGTCTGCTGAAGGTGGGGAAGAACGAAGCCCTGAATAAGAGCAGCTAAAAAATTGCAGGTATTAGAAAAGTGGCCAGTGAAAAGGTCTTCAATTTCAGTTGTAAAAGAGAGGAAAGAGCTTTCATTCTTCCCCAGTTCCACTGTGCTATCCCACAGACAAACTCTGTGTATTATGGTATATTATCAAGTTTGAACAGTAATTCTACATGATTGTTCCCTAAAAATTGCTATTGATGCTTTTTGGTTAACTCACCTTCTCACAGCTCTCCTGCTATCTAGTGCATGGCTGTGAGGAGAATATTGAGTCCTCCTCAGACTGGCTGCTGATTTGAAAACTCTCTCTGGGAATTTGAAGCAGTGACAGGAGATGACCCTTCCCTGAAATACTTTGTAGAGACCCAGGAAATATATTAGAAGGTGTACTACAATGCCCCAAAAGAGAAAGAAGATGTGAAAAGCTGAGAGTGGGTTGTGTTTCCCTCTTGTGCAAAGCTTTGGAGGCTTTTCCAGGACTCTCTGAGGCAGGCACTACTAATATGGCATCAGAAGGGAGGTGTCCTTGATGTTTTGGGTAGGATGGAGAGCCTCAATATCACTGCTGGAGGGAGAAGTAAACCTCTACTCCAGGCCCTCACCTTGAATACTCAGCACTTACTGAGCTCGTGCACTCTCACCTGTCCATGGCTTATGTTCCACTTGTTCAATTTCCAATAGCTGTACCATATTCAAACAATTCTATAGAATCACTACATTTACTATTGCTATTCTCAACAAGGTTTTGGGCTTCCCAGCTAAAGACAGACAAAGGTCCAGCAGAGGGCTACAGGGATGATTAGGGGACTGGAGCACTGCCTGATGAGGAGAGGCTGAGGGACCTGGGGCTGCTTAGTCTGGATAAAAGAAGAC
Organism: Tricholaema leucomelas; assembly: GCA_013400475.1. NCBI lineage: Eukaryota > Metazoa > Chordata > Aves > Piciformes > Lybiidae > Tricholaema lacrymosa > Tricholaema leucomelas. The sequence goes on along the minus strand of WAAF01005021.1, from coordinate 1,204,013 downwards.
TGAGAGGGGATTGAATCAATGTTTAGAACTATCTGAGGGCTGGGGGTCAGGAGCGGGGGGACAGGGTCTACTCACTGCTGCCTGGGATAGGACAAGGAGCAATGGATGGAAGCTGCAGCACAGGAGGTCCCACCTCAACACAAGGGAGAACTTTTCTCCTGTTCTCCAGCACTGGAACAGGCTGCCCAGAGAGGCTGTGGAGTTTCCTTCTCTGGAGACTTCCAAGGCCTGTCTGGATGTGTTCCTCTGTGACCTGAGCTAGATTGTATGGTCCTGCTCTGGCAGGGGAGTTGGACTTGATCATATCCTTGGGTGCCTTCCAACCCCTAACATCCTATGATACGTCTGTCTACTGGAAATGAGACTTGTTATGAGGAAGAACATTCTTCCACCAGTGGGTTAAGCCCGACTTAAGGCTGACTGAGATCACACTGGCCAAGCCATTTTCTGCATTTCTGGGATATTTTGGAGCTTACACCTTTAACAGGAAACTGCCCAAGCACAGCCTGACCACATAAAACATGATTATAGCCTTTTCAGGTTCTGATTGGGGAAGTATGAAGTGCTTAATCTCATACTTTCTTCATTAATTGCAAATTGAATTTATAAACAGCTGCATGGGTTAGAAATTCTATCTCCTGTGATGAATACAGACCAATTAAGGTTATAAGTAGAAATAATTTATGGGATGTGTCAAAAGCAAAAATAGATTTACATAGAGCTGTATTGATTGAAATGCAATCTCATCAGTCTGGAGGATGTTCTGGACAGTATTCAAGGAACTTGGAGATGAAAAAGATGGGAAGACAACACAATAAACCAAACATCTTAATTTGTAGGCAACTAAAATGTAGAACTGAATCCCAGCTGCTATAATAACTCCCTCTCTTCTCACACAGCTCCACAATACTAGCAAATCTAAATATGAAGAAGAAAAATGTCTCTAGAAGGCTGTTATTTTGCTGCCTGAGTCGTGTCAAGGAAGTGTAAATATAATCACATTTTATCCTCCGATCTGAAATGGATTTCAGTGGCACAGATCACAATGTAGCTTGCCTTGATTGATGAGAACTCCCTTGTTACCATCACTAATACAGTGAGGTGGGGAGGAAGGAGGAAGCAGTTCAGTTCTCAACAGAATTACTGAGCAATCTAATCAAACCCCTGGATCTATATTTGTGCCAGGAAGGGAGAGTAAACCCCAAAGCTTTGCTGAGAGAAGCAGGCCATCATGAGGAAATTCTTTCTGCAGTCATATGGCACCAAGTGGTGCCATATGACAAATACCACCACATTATCTCTCTTCAAATGATCCATAAGAAGCTTACAGTGCCCTTGGATTAGATATGCATCGACTACTTCTGGCTTCTTGGTGCTTTCAGAAGCAGCAGACGGCACGTTGTTGCCTTGGTCAGTTCTGGGGGGGATTCTTGCTCCTTCTGGTCCCACAACTGGCTGTAAAAAGTCAGGCTCTTTCTTCCTTGTCTATTGCAACCCTTCAGCAAGAACTGCACTCCCAGAGTGGAAATGACTCTGCTGAATCTGGTTGGGTCTGGTAGATACTTCACTGCTCTCAGATGCTCATCCCAACTCCCTGCTTGGAGAGCTCCAACCCCATTTCTCACACACACGTCCATGCCAGCAGCGTTTGTGTGAGTGCTTCCAGACTAGCCTGCTGTGGGCGAGGACAGCCTATCAACGATGGCCATCAGGCTCTGGACTGGCTCTGTCACAGTGTCAGCCAGGCAGTAATGCCATCATCTCTTCTGCAGGAGAGTTTGGAGGACAGAACCACCAGTGGAAGGGAGTTGGGATGCTCCTGAGGGAGCTGTGACATCCCCCAGAATCATGGCCTTAGCACTCAAGGTCTTGGAAATCAGAATCACAGCATCAGTCAGGGTTGGAAGGGACCACAAGGATCATCTGGTTCCAACCCCCTTGCCATGGGCAGGGACACCCTACCCTAGAGCAGGCTGGCCAAAGCCTCAGCCAGCCTGGCCTTAAACACCTCCAGGAACAGGGCCTCAGCCACCTCCCTGGGCAACCCATTCCAGGCTCTCACCACTCTCATGCTCAAGAACTTCCTCCTTGCGACCAGTCTGAGAGCTTTGTTCCATTCCCCCTAGTCCCATCACTACCTGATATCCTAAAAAGTCCCTCCCTGGCTTTTTTGTAGTGCACTTCAGATACTGGAAGGCCACAATAAGGTCACCTTGGAGCCTCCTATCCTCCTGCTGCTGCAGGAAAGCCATTGCCTTCCAAGCTGGTTCTCTTCTCCAGAGATTACTGTCCTCACAGCTCTGACTGATGAGTAGGACATGTTGGCACTTTAGTGGCTGTACAGAAACAGTGCAGCAGTGGGAGGAAACTGGGTGTGCTTTGGCCTCTGTTGGTGAGAAAAACAGTGGAGGGAAGATGGGATTGTCTCTAGTCTTGTCTGGGACCCTCTGTGCATAGTCATATCATAGGGTCTGCATGTGATGAAGGAGTGGCTGATGTTTGGCACATCTGTGGCATCAGAGACTTGGCTGAGTCCATATGGTGCCTTAAAGATCGCAAATGAAATCCCAGTCTGGAGCTGCCACCCATTTTAATCTCACCCCAGTTCTTCAGCAAATTAATTCCTAACCTGTTCACCTGGCCAAGCAACTTAATTTTATCTCAAATTAACTGCTCACACAGCTCCATCCATTTCCTCTCCCTCCCCCAAGTGTGACGATGCAGTAGGCGGCAGAGCTGTGTGAGGGAGCACAGAGTGTCTGAAGGCTCTGCTAGCTTGGTAGCCAGCCAAAAGTGATGCATGTGGAGACCCCCCTCCACAGCTGTATCCTTTTCAAAGTGATGTTTGTAGCAGAGAGCTACAAAAGTGCTATTATGTTGTCTTGAGTGGCTATGTGGGTTGCATTCTAAGCAGAGCAGGGATTAAATTTTGCCATCACTGCCCATGAGCAATTTGCCATTGTGCAGCCAGCAGCTTTCAGAGCAGGTTATTATTGCTGTCTGCGCTGCACCATTCTTATTATATGAAACCTGAAACAGGACTCCCAACCTTGGAAGAAAAGAAGCTAATCCCTTTTCCTCTATTGTTGGCAATACGGTCTTAGAAGCCAGAGAAATGCAGCCCCCCCCCCCCTTCTCCTCCCTTAATGATCCTGTGCTTTTCTGCTCCGTGTTATTTCTGTGTTTGCTTCTGCTGCATTTCCAGCAACTCTGGGACTAATATGGCTGTTCCCAGTCGACAGTTACAGCTGGTGGAAGGCTGTGTCCAGCCCAAAGACCTCCATCTGTGCACAAATCAGCACTGACAGCCATTTCTGGGGTGGGGGGAGCATCAAGAATGGTGTGGCCAGCAGGAGCAGGGAGGTCATTCTGCCCCTGTACTCTGCACTGGTTAGGTCACACCTCGAGTACTGTGTCCAGTTCTGGGCCCCTCAATTTAAGAAGGACATTGAGATGTTTGAATGTGTCCAGAGAAGGGCAACGAGGCTGGTGAGAGGCCTCGAGCACAGCCCTACGAGGAGAGGCTGAGGGAGCTGGGATTGTTTAGCCTGGAGAAGAGGAGGCTCAGGGCAGACCTTATTGCTGTCTATAACTACCTGAGGGGTGGTTGTGGCCAGGAGGAGGTTGCTCTCTTCTCTCAGGTGGCCAGCGCCAGAACGAGAGGACACAGCCTCAAGCTATGCCAGGGGAAATTTAGACTTGAGGTGAGGAGAAAGTTCTTCCCAGAGAGAGTCATTGGCTACTGGAATGGGCTGCCCAGGGAGGTGGTGGAGTCGCCGTCCCTGGAGCTGTTCAAGGCAGGATTGGACGTGGCACTTGGTGCCATGGTCTAGCCTTGAGCTCTGTGGTGAAGGGTTGGACTTGATGATCTATGAGGTCTCTTCCAACCTTGGTGATACTGTGAGACTGTTATACTGTGACGTTAACCAGCAGGTTACAGTGAACAAAGCAATTGGCAAAACCTGTGGAGATGTCTTTATTGTTACTTTATTGAGGGTGGGGGTGTTAGTGACAGAGAATGGCTGTTTGGAGTGGACGTTTCTGAAGAAAAGAGATACTTATCACCAAAGGGCTTCATCCATTATCTTGACCTAGAGAGGGACAATTTTATAACAGCTCAGGATGCTTTGAATTAATGCAACCTTCACACCTCTCCTTTTTTGACCCCTCTCCATCTCTCCTCACTAGTTGCAATCCAGATCACAAAGGTGCACACCACTGCCTCTCAAACTCATTTTTTTCTTTCAGACAGGCAAAAAATGTCACACTTGAAATGCACAATGTATTGAAGAGGCATTTTGCACTTTTCTGTTTGTCCATCTTTCTATAGTTGTTCTTAATACTCCTCATTCAACCCACATGTGGTCCTGCTCTGGCAGGGAGGTTGGACTTGATGATATCCTTGGGTCCCTTCCAACCGCTAATATCCTGTGATCCTGTGATTTCCATCTTTTTCCATACTATATAAGAATCCAGTGGTGCTGAATCATAGAATATAGAATCATAGAATCAAGCAAGTTGGAAGAGATCTCTAAGATCATCCAGCCCAACCTAGCACCCAGCCCTAGCCAATCAACCAGACCATGGCACTAAGTGCCTTAGCCAGGCTTGGCTTGAACACCTCCCGGGATGATGACTCTACCACCTCCCTGGGCAGCCCATTCCAATGCCAATCACTCTCTCTGCCAACAACTTCCTCCTAACATCCAGCCTAGACCTCCCCTGGCACAACTTGAGACTGTGTCCCCTTGTTCTATTGCTGGTTGCCTGGGAGAAGAGACCAACCCCACCTGGCTACAGCCTCCCTTCAGGTAGTTGTAGACAGCTCAGGTCACCCCTGAGCTTCCTCTTCTTCAGGCTGCACACCCCCAGCTCCCTCAGCCTCTCCTCATAGGCTTTGTGCTCCAGCCCCCTCATCACCTTTGTTGCCCTTCTCTGGACATGTTCCTGTATCTCAACATCTCTCTTGAATTGAGGAGCCCAGAACTGGACACAGCACTCAAACCAGCACAAACTCACACAACAGACTTCCCCTTCTGCACCCTGAAGTGATGTTGGTCAGGGCCACAAAAAACTGTGGGCAATTCATTTTCTTTTCTACCTGTCTGTCAAATCTTCTTTCCATGGGCCAAGTGGTTCCAGCAGATGCCCTGGGGACAGTATGCAGGCACACCAAAGCAGCCAGCATGGGCACCTCTGTGTCACTGGAGAGGCTGCTGCTGGTCTCTTCTCACAGGTGACTGGAGACAGAACAAGGGGGAATGGCCACAAGCTTAGGCTGGGGAGGTTTAGATCGGGCATTAGAAAAAAGTTTTTCACTGAGACAGTGGTCAGGGACTGGAATGAGCTGCCCAAGGAGGTGGTGGAATCACCCACCCTGGATGTGTTTAAGAGTTGTTTGGATGTATTGCTTAGGGATATAGTTTAAGGTGAATCTTGGGTTGGACTTGGTGATCCTGAAGGTCTTTTCCAACCTGGATGTTTCTGTGATTCTGTGATTTCCCAGCAAACAATGCTCCAGCAATGTCAGATCGGATTGACCTTCTGTTTGAGGTGCTTGTGAAATTTAATTAGCACTCCAAGAAACACTTGGGGCACAAAAGTACAATCGAAGTATCTTTGTTTCCACGCTAGTCAAATCTTTCAGAAGATGAAATAACCACATGGCTTTTCATGGTCAACATTTGTTGAAGCAGAATGATAATGGGTGGAGGAGGGAAATGCATTTGTGCCATTGCCGTTCTGCCTAGGCTCGGGGCTGTCAGTCTCATGCTCTGGCCTGTCAGCTTCACACCAGGGAAGCCGCGCCAGCGCGACAAGCGGGGGCATTCAGATCAGGCATGGTGATCACACAGCCAGTGCTTGGGAAGGAGCTTTGTGCTGCAGTTTCACATGGAGGGACCAAAGAAACACCCTCCCCTCACTCCCCCATGGCCCTTCATTTCTGACAGGCTTGGAGGCTCTAATTGCACTGCTGCACAGCTCCTGGCAATTGCGAGGGCTTTTAATGCTGCTGCCTGCTTTGGAGCTGGAATAATCTGCTTTGTGTAGTGTCCCTTGCTGGAGATAAGAGACAGAAGTGAGTTGCAGGGAATGTAAATTGAATGAACATATTGCAGTTGCTGGACACAGCTCTGGAAGGTCTGCTCTGGCCCCGCTTCTGATTGCCACAGCCTATCTTGCTCGGTGCCACTGCACCATGTGTCCCTGCTGCTGGTCCCAGAGTACAGCCATCAAGCAGCCTGTGGCTTCAGGCTAAGGCACAGGAGGATTCAGTGGGTTTTTCATCATAAATTTGTCTTTCTTTACCTTTTCCCCCCCTCTTCCCTTCCTGTGAGCAGATGAAACATGCACTTAATTTTCAGGAAAGTGACTGCTGTGGTAGCAGCTGTGGGAAATCAAATGCACAGCAGGCCCCCATAATTCACAATAATTTTGTGTAGCAGTTTCTGATGATATGATATCAGGTGAAAATTATCCCTGCTACCTTCTTGTGTGCCACGCCTTTGAACTCCAGCCTGCTTTTCCATTGGCATGTGTGCCTAGGGCTACCAGCTTATTGACAGGGGAGAAGCAGTAATAGCATAGATTTGGCTTTAAAATCTCCTTGTAAATGTATTGTGGAAGACACACACGGGGTGCTGCTGGAACCTCTGCCAAAAAGAACATTGTTCTTAGCCCTTTAAGCGCCACTGTTTGCAGTTATAGAGATTCCTTTGCTAAGAAGCACCCATTTTGATCTATTATATTTACCCTCAAATGTGATACTTCCTTCTGACAAGATAAAAATGATAATGGCATCTCTGTGTCACAGGATTTGATTTCAAATGAAAGATCTAACAAAGCATATTGTGTTTTATTATTGCAGTTAGTTCAGTTATTGGTATCTGTGGAGAGCCCCTTCCTCCCCTTCCTCCTCTTCCTCCCCTTCCTCCCCTTTCTCCCTTTCCTCCCCTCCCCCTCCTGAGTTTCTGTGGGCTGCAGTCAAATGCAGCATGCAGCACAAGCCATGTAGCCTCTCCTTTTGAAAGGCTGTGGAAAACTATGCTTGGAAAAGTGGATCCAGGATGCCTACTCATGATTAGCTGGTGTACAGCTTAGGAGGCAGCAGACTCAAAGCTTCAGATCTCTTCCAGCAGGAAGAAGGCCTCCAGGAAGCACTTAGCCCAGGAGGAGCTTTGGAGCGTGTTGTGCTTGAAACAAAGAAGCCCTAAGGTGAAGGTCCAAATAGATGTGTACTTCCTTGACATCACATCAAAGAGTCATTTGCCTTCTCTTGGCAGGTCTCTGGAATTAGAGTAGAGTAGGTGTGTTGACTGTAACATCAGATTCCTCAGCAAGGTGGGCTCAGGAGAAGAAGATGGGATTGTAGTTACAGAAAGTGCTGATGAAAGGGTGAAGCCTCTTGCAACCTGATCCATCGTTTCCATTGCTGCATACCACACAAGGCTGTTATCAGCCTGATGTAGAAGAGCGTTTAAATATTGATGATGGTCTGCTCAGTGGTGCATTGCTTATTCTGAGAGGACCCTCTGCATCTGGAATATTTAATGTAATCAGCTGGAATGTAAAGCACAATATGTACAGCCTTGTTCAACCTGTGCCTTTAATCACTGTTCTGGAAAGGCTATTACCTGCAATAGTGCAATGCCAAGCCTAAAGTGGGAAACAAAACCACTGTTTCCCCAGGGAGCAGTGCAGGAGCTTCATGGATGATTTTGGTTCCCTATTTTCAGAGAACACATTGTGGAGGTGTCATAAGAAATAAAGCTGGCCTGATAGTGCAGACTGATCTGCAAGTAAAAGCACTAAATGCTGTTTATAGAATCACAGAATCACAGAATGGTTTAGGTTGGAAGGGACCTCAAAGCTCATCCAGTTCCAACCCCCCACCATAGGCAGGGACACCTCTCACTACAACAGGTCACTCAAGGCCTCATCCATCCTGCCCTTGAACACCTCCACGGAGGGAGCAGCCACAACCTCCCTGGACAACCTGTGCCAGTGTCTCACCACCCTCACTGGAAAGAACCCTTTCCTAACATCTAGTTTAAATCTCTCCTCTGTCAGTTTAAACCCATTACTCCTCATCCAGTCATTACAATGCCTTGTAAATAGTCCCTCCACAGCCCTCCTGTAGGTCCCCTTCAGATACTGGAAGGCCACTATAAGGTCTCCTTGAAGCCTTCTCTTCTCCAAGATGAAGAGCTCCATCTCTCGTAGCCTGTCCTCACAGCAGAGCTGCTGTAGCCCTCTGAGCATCTTCAGGGTCCTCCTCTGGACTCACTCCTACAGTTCCATGTCCTTCTTGTGTTGGGGGCTCCAGAACTGTACACAGTACAGTAGTTATCTGCAGTTACTCTTTACTGTCGGGGAGCTATCATGTCCATTAACTTAGGAACTAACAATAAATGTCACTGATTTGTTAGAAATCTGTGAATTCTCTCTCCATTTCTAATTCATTTAAAATATCAGTCAAATATTGCTCCATTAATACCCTTTCCCCCCCTACTTTTCTCCTGTTAAAGGAATTTCTTGCCTACTTGGATCTTCTGCCAAGCCTAGAAAACTATGATTGCAATATGATCATGAGCAAAGTTAATAGTGAGCAAAAACTAAGCCAAATTAGAGAAAATAGTTCATTTGAAGTTTTAAGCTGAAGATCAATGAATAATGGATCCAACAAGAAAGACATCATCAGTGCACTAACGATCTGTTACAGAAAGAGGGGTATGCTTCTGACATGTTACATGTGTCAATAGCTTCTGCACTGATGGGTTTATAATAGCTGATGTATCATAGTATCCCAGTCTCACAGTATCACCAAGGTTGGAAGAGACCTCACAGATCATCAAGTCCAACCCTTCACCACAGAGCTCAAGGCTAGACCATGGCACCAAGTGCCACGTCCAATCCTGCCTTGAACAGCTCCAGGGACGGCGACTCCACCACCTCCCTGGGCAGCCCATTCCAGTAGCCAATGACTCTCTCAGTGAAGAACTTTCTCCTCACCTCGAGCCTAAACTTCCCCCGGCGCAGCCTGAGGCTGTGTCCTCTCATTCTGGCGCTGGCCACCTGAGAGAAGAGAGCAACCTCCTCCTGGCCACAACCACCCCTCAGGTAGTTGCAGACAGCAATAAGGTCTGCCCTGAGCCTCCTCTTCTCCAGGCTAAACAATCCCAGCTCCCTCAGCCTCTCCTCGTAGGGCTGTGCTCGAGGCCTCTCACCAGCCTCGTCGCCCTTCTCTGGACACGCTCAAGGATTTCAATGTCCCTTCTAAACTGGGGGGCCCAGAACTGAACACAGTACTCTCCTGTTAGGAGAGACAGGAATGATAAACAGAATGATACCAAGTGCACAGTTCAACCAAGCACTGAGGGAATTAGCACACCCTGGCTGTACAGAAGTCTGTGTAGTTGTGACTTGCTGCAAGCAGCTGGCAACACAGTTCCAGTGGTTCAACTCGGTTGTTCCACATGGATTCTGGCCCCTGGCACATTTATCCAGGGATGCAATTGCTCTCAGCCAGTTAAAGCCAGAGGAAGAAAGAGAATCACAGAAACATCCAGGTTGGAAAAGCCCCTCAGGATCATCAAGTCCAACCTAGAACCCTACTCTTCAACATTCACGTTAAACCATATCCTTAAGCATTGCATCCAAATGACCCTTAAACACATCCAGGGTCAGTGGCTACACCACCTCCCTGGGCAGCCCATTCCAGTCCCTGACCACTCTGTGAAAACCTTTTCCTAATATCTACTCTAAACCTCCACAGTGTCAGCTTGAGGCCATTCCCCCTTCTTCTGTCTCCAACTATCTGTGAGAAGAACCCAGCCACAGCCTCTCCACAATGCCCCTTCAGGTAGTTGTAGACAGCAATGAGGTCTCCCCTCACCCTCCTCTTCCTCAAACTAACCATCCCCAGCTCCCTCAGTCACTCCTCCTAAGATTTATTCTCTGGGCCCAGAAGCACCCATGAGCTCAAGCAAGGGTAGAGGGTGTTAGCCCATCTGTAGAGCAGACATACACGAGAGGTCAGCTCTGTTCCTGCAATGGCATTTGAGTTTGCACATGAATAAGTGACTCCTGGATGTGAGCTTTCCAAGGGTGGGCTCCTGGCAGTGGGACCTTACCCCTTTAGCAGAACAAGGTTCAATACAGGCTTCAAAGCCTGTCTCTTCTCCTAGATTGGTTGGCATAAGTTACATTGACTGTGGGATGGTTGCAACATAAGTGTCTATATTTAAATGAGGATTGTTTAAGGTTTGAACTCATTCTGCCTTTCTGTTTACCAGCACTTGGTCACCTTATAGGAAAGAGACTCACAGGGCTCTTAAGAGTCCTTTTTAAACAGTTTGCTGCATCCACAACTCTGTAACACCCCTTAAGTGTGTATTAAACCCAAACACTGCAGCTACACAAGCTGTTTCCCCTGGTTTGTGAGGAAGGATGAGCTTGGAGAGAGCTGCAGAGGACAGCAGCAGTGACATGTTTTGCCACTAATTAAAAAAAAACAAACCCAGGGAATCTGCATCAGCTGACAAGGATTTAATGGCCAAGAAACAGCCCCCACCTGCCCCTCATTCTGCATCTTCTGAGCTTCTTCATCTGGATATGTGAGCAAGAGCCTCTTTCCATTTCCTATGCTCATGATAATAAAGAGAACATTGAGGAGGGATATGGCCATATTATGTGATGAAAACTCAGAGACCCCCTTAGAAGCAGTCAGGGTTGGAAAGGACCACAAGTTCTAACCCCCACTGCCATGGGCAGGGACACCCTATCCTAGATCAGGCTGGCCAGACTCATCCAGCCTGGCCTTAAACACCTCCCAGGATGGGGCCTCAACTACCTACCTGCGCAACCCATTCCAGGCTCTCACCACTCCACAACTTCCTCCTCACGTCCAATCTGAATCTCCCCACCTCCAGCTTTGCTCCGTTCCCCCCAGTCCTGTCACTCCCTGAGAGCCTCAAAAGTCCCTCCCCAGCTTTTTTGTAGGCCCCCTTCAGATCCTGAAAGGCCACAAGAAGGTCACCTCAGAGCCTCCTCTTCTGCAGACTGCACAGCCCCAACTCTTTCAGTCTGTCCTCACAGCAGAGCTGCTGCAGCCCTCTGAGCATCCTTGTGGCACTTCTCTGGACACACTCCAGCATCTCCACATCCCTCTTGTAATAGTGGCTCCAGAACTGGATGCAGTATTCCAGGTGGGGTCTCACCAGAGCAGATTAGAGGGGGAGAATCACCTCCCTGGCCCTGCTGGCCACACTTATGATGCAGCCCAGGCTCTCGTTGGCTTTCTGGGCTGCAAGTGCACACTGCTGGCTCATGTTGAGCTTCTCCTCCACCAGCACCCTCAAGTCCATTTACCCAGGGCTGCTCTCCAGCCACTCACTGCCCAGACTGGATTTGTGCTTGGGATTGCCTCAACCCAGAGGCCGGACTTTGCACTTGTTCTTGTTGAACCTCATGAGGTTGGCTTGTGCCCACCTCTGCAGCCTGTCCAGGTCCCTCTGGCTGGCATCCCTGCCCTCCAGCCTGTCTGCTGCACCACACAGCTTGGTGTCGTCAGCAAACTTGCAGAGGCTGCACTCAATGCCTCTATCCATGGCACTCACAAAGATGTTGAACAAGACTGGTCCCAGGACTGATCCCTGAGGGACTCCACTTGTCACTCCACTCCATGTCCAAGGCCTCCACTTGGACATGGAGCCATTAACAGCCACTCTATGGATGTGGCCTTCAAAACAGTCCTTTATCCATCTTGTGGTCCACCCATCCAAACCATCTGTCACCAGCCTGGAGACCAGAATGTGGTGTGGGACAGTGTCAAAGGCCTTGCTCAGGTCCAGGTAAATGCCATCAGTTAGAGCTGCACCAATTGCATTTTCATTTCCGCTGGTGCTGCTAAACAGGGGAAGAAGCACAGAATCCAAACTCCACAGCCCAATCACTCCAAAATAAAGCCTGTTAAAGAACACTGAGTGTGCTTATGTTTAGCTGCCACAGCCCCAGTTTGTTAGATGCAAGCAGACACCATAAAGCATGGCTCAGCACTGACTCATCACATCAGATTCCTCATACCAGGCGAAGATGTTAAATGAAAGTGAAAATCCATCCATTTTTCATCTCTGCTAAGAGCACAGCAGTGTGCATGCAAAGCTTTATAATCAGCCTCTGGACTCCAAAGGAAGAGCTGAGCCAGTGTGGTAATCCAGAGCTAAATAGGAATAGCAGCACTACCTCATTGCTGAGGAGGAGAGGAGGTCACAGAGAGGTGAAACTGTGAAACTGCTCTCCCACAGACCTCTGCTGCCCAATCCCTTTTCCAGGTGTGCCAAAACTTTGGATCTCTCACACTCACAGTAACTTGATCCAAAAGCAGGTCATTCTCACACAGATTTTGGGCCCTGTGATTAGTGAGCAGCCAAGCCTGGCTCTGCTGTGCCTGTGCCAGCACCTGTGCTGTTGAGCTCCCAGTACACAACTGTTTTTTTACTGCTGTAAACACCAACCTGTAGGCTTCCTAACACCAGTCCAAGAACATGGCTGTTCCCCCTGAGGGCATGTCATGGAGAGGCTGCCGCTGGTCTCTTCTCACAGGTCACTGGAGACAGAACAAGGGGGAATGGCCTCAAATTGAGACTGGAGAGGTTTAGATTGGACATTAGGAGAAAGTTTTTCACTGAGACAGTGGTTAGGGACTGGAATGAGCTGCCCAGTGAGGTGGTGGAGTCACCCACTCTGGATGTGTCTAAGGGTAGTTTGGATGTGGTGCTTGGGCATACAGTTTAAGGTGAATGTTGTAGAGTAGGGTTCTAGGTTGGACTCGGTGATCCTGAGAGGCTTTTCCAAACTGGATTCTGTGAGTCCCCCTTTCATCAGTAAAGACCCTTCACCTAAGCATGCCCCCAGCCAAACCACAATGTCCCACAGCAGAATCAGATCCCCATTTACAGAGGAAGAACTGAGGTAGCTGGGAAGGGGGTTTCCTGATCTTTACCTGGAGGTATGTTGTGGAAGATACAAGCAGAAGGGTTTTTATTTGCTTTCCAGGCAGAATTAAGGAGCTGCATCTAGGGAGAAGAGGCTGTAGGATAAAAAAGCAAATAATCCAGAAGTGAGGGGGAGGGGAGAATATAAAATCCTCTGGTTTTAATCAGGAAAAGCAATTTAGTTACAGCTTTCTGCATAATTCTGTTGAAGAAATAAATTATGCAGAGGAATGTGCTTTTCTCCTGAGGCTAAAAAAAGAACAAGTGGGGCTCAGGGAAATGCCTGGGACTTACATGTGTTTGCTATTTAGCTGTGTTCTTTGACAATGCCTTGTAGGTTGAATGGTTTATCCTGTAAGCTTCAGCTCTGAAATGGACTCCTAACAGGAGTGTGCATCAGGAATGTCCTCTCACAAAGGAGAATTGGTTTACTGTGATGTGGGACCATTTCAGAAAGCCCTCTCCTGGTGTTTTTGGGTGCTAGGTTGGACTAGATGATCTTGGAGGTCTCTTCCAACTAGGTTGATTCTATGATTCTGTGATTCTCGCATCTCTGGTAGGCAACTCTGCCCCATGGGGCCAGGCTGAATATCAGCTAGGGCAGCTCAAGCTGGGACCTGCCCCAGCGCAGGCTCTCCTTCCTTGCCTGACCTGCTCACTTGGGCAGGTGTGACTGCTGCATTTGCAGGATATGAGAACCCAGTCAGAAGCAGATGAAGATGAGGTGCCAGGGATAGAGGCACTGAGTGCAGCCTCTGCAAGTTTGCTGACGACACCAAGCTGTGTGGTGCAGCAGACAGGCTGGAGGGCAGGGATGCCAGCCAGAGGGACCTGGACAGGCTGCAGAGGTGGGCACAAGCCAACCTCATGAGGTTCAACAAGAACAAGTGCAAAGTCCTGCATTTGGGTCGAGGCAATCCCAAGCACAAATCCAGTCTGGGCAGTGAGTGGCTGGAGAGCAGCCCTGAGGAGAGGGACTTGAGGGTGCTGGTGGAGGAGAAGCTCAACATGAGCCAGCAGTGTGCACTTGCAGCCCAGAAAGCCAAGCAGAGCCTGGGCTGCAGCAGGAGAAGTGTGGCCAGCAGGGCCAGGGAGGTGATTCTCCCCCTCTGCTGTGCTCTGCTGAGACCCCACCTGGAGTACTGCATCCAGATCTGGAGCCCCTGGGACAAGAGGGATGTGGAGATGCTGGAGTGTGTCCAGAGAAGTGCCACAAGGATGCTCAGAGGGCTGCAGCAGCTCTGCTGTGAGGACAGACTGAAAGAGTTGGGGCTGTGCAGTCTGCAGAAGAGGAGGCTCCCAGGTGACCTTCTTGTGGCATTTCCGTATCTGAAGGAGGCCTACAAAAAAGCTGGGGAGGGACTCTTGAGGCTCTCAGGGAGTGACAGGACTGGGGGGAATGGAGCAAAGCTGAAGTGGGGAGATTCAGACTGCATGTGAGGAGGAAGTTGTTGAGCATGAGAGTGGTGAGAGCCTGGAATGGGTTGCCCTGGGAGGTGGTTGAGGCCTCAGGCCTGGAGGTATTTAAGGCCAGGCTGGATGAGGCCTAGGGTAGGGTGTCCCTGCCCGTGGCAGGGAGGTTGGAAGTAGATGATCCTTGTGGTCCCTTCCACCCCTGAGTGATTCTGTGATTCTATGAAATATTTGCTTTGCTTGAGGGGAAAAAAAATTAAAAAGAGACCTGTTTGACCTGGTGAATTTTTTTCCTTGGCATTTTTGGGTTTTTTTGATCCCTTGCCTTGGATTTGGACTTTTGCCTGCGTCTGCAGATGAAGATCGCTGGGTGAGCAGCGTGTGTGAGAAGTCTGAAAGGACAGCAAACTGCTTTGCTTTTCTGCTTGGAGAGAAACCTTTTCTACACAGAGGTTGGTCAGAGGTCAGAGTTTCTGCTGCTGCTGTGATGATTTGTACCTTTTCTCTCCTGGTGGCTATTTGTACCCATCACTGAGGTATTCCCAGAGCTCTGCCAGGCTCTGCAGGATGCTCAGCACACTAGGAAGAAGTTCTTCACTCTGGGGGTGGTGGAACACTGGAACAGGTTGCTCTGGGGGGTGGTGGAGGCCCCATCCCTGAAATCATTCAAGGTCAGGCTTGATGGTACTCTGAGCAATCTGCTAGCCTGATCTAGTTGGGGATGTCCCTGCCTACTGCAAGAGGGGGCTGGACAAGATGATGGGAAGAGTCAGCCTGGACCTGAGGAGGAAGTTGTTGAGTATGAGAGTGGTGAGAGGCTGGAATGGGTTGCCCAGGGAGGTAGTTGAGGCCCCATCCCTGAAGGTGTTTAAGGCCAGGCTGGATGGGACTGTGGGCAAGCTGACCCAGGGTAGCCCGTGGCAGGGGGGTTAGAACTAGATGATCCTTGTGCTCCTTTCCAACCCTGACTGATTCTATGATTCTATGATTTAGTCAAGGCTGTTGTTGGTTCTTTTTCTCATTGCCATGATAAATAAATACAAATGTGAAAAGGTTTGATTTCTCTAATGGTCTGTGCAGCAGCTTCCAAACCCAGGAAATGGAGCAGTGTATTTCCTGAATATAAAAAAAAATATCCAGGCCCAGGACACTGAAATTTTGGACACTTTATTGGGAAGGACTATTTAAACATTACCTATTTTCCACTGAAATGCTTTGCTTTGGGACTTAAGAGCTCAAAGCAGTTAAGTATATTGGAAAGCTTTTATTCTAAGCTTTAAAATATTAATTTAGAACTCCTTGAGTGGAGGAGAGTCAGCACAAAGCATCCTAGCAAATGTTGTCCTTGCTTTTTGCTGTAGTTGATTAAACATAAGCACAACACTTGTCCTGTGTGTATGATGGGCTTTGCAGGAAGGAACATGTCGAGAGGCAAAGTGCAGTGTTTATCTCCCAAACTTTGGCTTCTCTCAGTACAGATCCAGCTTCAGACAATTACCAAGTTCCTCCTGCTTAGTCTCAAGTGGTCTTTTGGAACTGGAAGCAGCATCTGTTAGTTTTTAGTGGTGGACTCTTAAGTGGCTTGGCTTGGGCTTTTCAGCCAGCTGTTACCACTGCACAAGCTGTGGCTTCAGAGACAGGGAGGAGGCATCAGTGATTTGAGGACCTGGAGATAAGAGGAACTGAAGACAGGAATGGAGATGAGCCCTGAGGCTCTGGAGTGCAAGAGTGTCTGGCTGAGGAGAATCTGGAGTTTTTATAAGGAGTTTCTTCTCCTTTGGCATCTTGCCCTGCAGCTTGTCTGGAAGCTGAAAAATTGTCTGGGGCTCTATTGCTGCCCTGTCGAGGACATGTCCTCACCCTGGGCACAGTGCTCAGTCCCTATCTCCTTCTTTGTGCCACCATCTCACCAGTAGCTCTCTGTGGGTAGGAGTTCTTTGGGGTCTGGTAAGGAAATGCATAGCAGTCACCCTCAGAATGCTGGAGGGGAGAAGTGCTCCTGAGCCTGAAAAACTAAATCCTGGCTGAAGCCTTCAAAAATTAGTAGGAGCTTGCAGTGTGTGAAGGAGAGCAAAGGATGAACAGACAAGGATGGGAGGACAGCAAGAAATGGACATCCTATTTCCATCAGTTAATCCCAAAGGTTGGCCAGGCCTCACCATTTCTGGGAAGGATGTAGTGCTACCCTGAAACAATAATGCCCTTCAAGAAGGTGCAATGCTGCCAAGCTCGTGGGCACTAACAACACACCAGGTCCTCAAAACGCAGGTGCTGTGGCAACTCGTCAATCTCATTTTATTTGTGGTTACAGTGGTGATGTTTTCTGTGGGTCAGGGGCTCATTGAAATGACTCTGGGATTGTAAGGAGATAAAACTTTTAATTTAAGCCCCTCTTTACTGGGAGCTTGGTTTGGTGGTGCCTCACTACTGCTGGATGATGAAGCCAACAGGCATGACTGAACTTCATAGATGTCTCCCAGATGAAGGGGAGATGTGGAAACTATAATGCACAAACTGCCTTCACAGGAACATTCAGGTTGGAAACGACCTCCAGGACCACCAAGTCCAACAGATATCCCTACTCTACAAGGTTTACCTCTAAACAATATCCCCAAGCACCACATCCTTTATCCATGGCACAGGAATGTGCCCTTGTGGCCAAGAAAGCCAATGGGATCCTGCAATGTATTAGGAAGAGTGCATCCAGCAGATCAAGGGAGGTTCTCTGTCCCCTCTACTCTGTCCTGGTGAGACCTCATCTTGAGTACTGCATTCTGTTTTGTGCTCCTCAGTTTAAGAGGGACAGGGATCTGCTGGAAAGGGTCCAGCAGAGGACTACAAGGATGATGAGGGGACTGGAGCACTGCCTGATAAGGAGAGATTGAGGGACTTGGGGCTTTTTAGTCTGGAGAAGACTGAGAGGGGATTTAATAAATGTCTATAAATATCTGAGGACTGGAGATCAGGATGGGGGGACAGGCTCTGCTCACTTGCTCCCTGGGATAGGACAAGGAGCAGTGGATGTAAGTTGCAGCACAGGAGGTTCCACCTCAACACAAGGGGGAACTTATTGACTGTAAGGGTCATAGAGCACTGGCACAGGCCTCCCAGAGAGGTTGTGGAGCCTCCTTCTCTGGAGCCTTCCAAAGCCTGTCTAGATGTGTTCCTGTGTGACCTGAGCTAGATTGTACAGTCCTGCTGTGGCAGGGGGGTTAGACTCGATGATTTCTTTGGGTCTCTTCCAACCCCTGACAGCTTGTGAGCCTGTGATCCTTCCAGCCCTGATGGCTGCAAATAGCTGTGCTTTGCAGTAAGCCCTCACTATTTCTAAGCAGGAAAAGAGATGTATTGTCTATAGCAAATGACTCTAATTTTTCTGTTCTATGCAGGTGTATGCTGACTGATCCTGGAAGACATCTGAGGTGCAAGCAGAATGAATGGCAAAGCTCAGGAGACTGACCTCTCCTTGAATTGGCCTGATTTGGAGCATGGTGGTTAAAACAAGGGTAAGAGGCAGATACCTTTTCTGATTGAAACTGGGCCTCTGTTCTCTGAATAACAATTTACATTCTTCCTTCATACATAAACAAAAGTCACTGCTGGCAAGCTCAATACTGGAAAAATAATCAGTATTTTCTAAAGGAGAAGTGAAGAATGGATTAACAAAGTTCCTTTTTCATTTGTTGGGTTTTGTTTTTTCTTAATGCTGAGATTTCAAAATGTCAAACTCAATGCTTCATGTCCAGAGAGTCTGTTCCTACGCTTAGGATAGTGTCTTCTGTTTTTCAAGCTTGTATGTCTTTAGTTCAGGTAATGAAGATCACTTTCACACATCAATTACAACACGGAGATGAGCTCCATGACAGGTGAACACACTGAAGGTCATTTGCTTTGTCAGAGCATTGAAAGCCTTTGCTGTTGTGGCCTTTCAGTATCTGGAGGGGGCCTAAAAAAAGCTGGGGAGGGACTTTTTAGGGTATCAGGGAGTGACAGGACTGGGGGGGATGGAGCAAAGCTGGAGGTGGGTAGGTTCAGAGTGGACGTGAGGAGGAAGTTGTTGAGCATGAGAGTGGTGAGAGCCTGAAATGGGTTGCCCAGGGAGGTGGTTGAGGCTTCATGCCTGGAGGTGTTTAAGGACAGGCTGGATGGGGCTCTGGCCAGCCTGATCTAGGGTAGGGTGTCCCTGGCCATGGCAGAAGGGTTAGAACCAGATGATCCTTGTGGTCCCTTCCAACCCTGATTGATTCTGTGATTCTATGATTCTATGTTAGCTGTGCCCAGCTCTGCAGATCTGACAGGAAACGGTGCCTCATGGCATGGAACAGGGAGACCACATCAGGCTCTGAAGGGACTCATTTTGGAGACAGCACTGAAGCTGAATAATTTTTGGTAGTGGGGTCCTTGCACAATAACATTCGTGATGCTGATTTCAGGACAAGTTTCCCCCTTGTCCTTCCCCTATCCCCAGCCCAGTTGATTTGCTTAACGGGAGCTGACAGTAAACCTCAGCCCTGATTGTCAGATTTCTCTAGAAACCTCAAGGGAAAAAGAGGAAGGCAGGCATCTGAGGAACAAAAATAGCACACATAATGAGCTCCCTCATTTAGCCAGGCAGCCCTTTTAATAATCTCACTTTCCTTTCTCCCTCTTGCACAGACACAGACACCAAACATTCAGCATCATCAAACAATAGGAGGTGCTTTGGGCATTGGGGTGGGCAGAAAACAGATGGATGAGGCTGCTGCCACCCCTTTGAGTTATTGCTTGGTCCTTCTGTGGAGATGCAGCTTGGGAAAAGCCATTTAGGAGCAGTCTAAAAAGTGATCTCTTCCTTGTTTTTGTTAAAGTCGTCTAAATTCTCATCTCAGACAAGGGACTCTCACTAAATTCAGACTGTGCACTATTGTCATGTCTCTTCAGCATGTGCTTAGGTTGACACTTAGGGTGAGATCTGGGCAACAAGGATGGTTCAGGTTGCTTTAACCTTCCAGCTGGGGAAGTGTCTAGGTTTGGGGTTGTTTTTTTTCTGTGTGTGGTCATTTGGGGTTTTGTTTTCTTTCTTTTTTCTTTAAGTAGCCCTGGAAACTATATTTAAAGCAGGAAAAAAGAGCCAGACAGAGCATGTAAAGGAAGTTATCCCTCATATATTCTTCAGAAGTTGGACAGTTTTGGTCACCACAGTATAGGAGGGACATTGAGGTGCTGGAGCAGGTGCAGAGAAGGGTGATGAGGCTGGGGAGAGGTCTGGCAAACATGACCTGTGAAGAGCGGCTGAGGGAGCTGGGGGTGTTTAGTCTGGAGAAGAGAAGGCTGAGTGGGAACCTTATTGCCCTCTACAACTACCTAAAAGGAGATTGTAGTGAGGCTGGAGCTGGTCTCTTCTCCCCAGTTACTAATGATAGGACAAGAGGAAATGGCCTCAAGTTGCATCAGGAGAGGTTTAGGTTGGATGTTGGGAGGAAGTACTTTCCTGAGCAGGTGGTCAGGCACTGGAACAGGCTGCCCAGGGAGGTGGTGGAGTTGCCATCCCTAGAGGTGTTTAAAAGGAGAGTGGATGTGGTGCTTGAGGCTATGGTCTAGTGATGAAGGATGCTGAGATGAAGGCTGGCCTGGATGATCCTGGTGGTCCTTTCCAACCACAGCGATTCACAGTGATGAGATGTTGTGCTGAGGGATTTGCTTTAGTCAAGGACTTGTCAGTATGAAACTAAGGATTGGACTCAAGGAGCTTGAAGGCCTTTTCCAATCTAATCAACTCTGTGATTGTGTGATTCTGTGACATGACAGTCTTCTCTTTTGCGCCTGAGATAGTCTGTGTGTGATGTTCTGTTCTATGAAATAAGCTTCTTCAAGTGAGTTGAGAGGGGTCTTTTTTTTTCAAACTACAGCTGATAAGCAAAACCAGAAAAGCTTATTCGTTGACTTTCCATCAAAAATATCATGAAAGATCAGATGGAAAATATGATGGAGGCCTATAGATAGTCAGAAGATATGATGAAGTATATAAGAGTTTGATTTATTCCAGGATATATCTGCTCTGTCTCCAGCAACTTAGAGAGGACAGAACTGCTACAAATAACCCCTGTCTGGTGATGACATGCCATGCTTTTAGCATCACCCTCTCTGCTAAGCCTGCAGTCTTTACCTTGCTCTTCACTTGCTCTGTAGCCTTTATTTTATGGTAACCACTTGACAGTGAGAGGAATGACTGAGAACAAGACATAGCACATCTTTTATGGCATTGTTTGTCCAGAGAGGCCTCAAAACTATAAAGTGCTTGAGCTGTGTTACTGTTTTGCCCAGTGGAGAAATGCAGCTTCCTCAGAGGTGACACAGAGCAGCTGCCCAGCCAAACTCACTTGCACCAAGGCTCAACACATCGATGCAGCAACCGAAAGGTGCCAAGAGTATGGAACAGCATTTGTAGTTCTTTTCCTGTTACTACAGGCAGACTTAGTTTTAATTGTCAGTTTTATTTGCAACAAAGAGCTTGAAAGGAAGTGTAAACTTGTCTGTTAACTATCAAAATACTTTCACATGAGACTGATCTTAAGAAGCAACCTGGCTTTTATCCCTTGGTTGTTCAGCTCCTATAAAACACTGACAACTTTGGCTGTGCATCAGTAGATAAATGATGTCTGAATGTCATCAAAATGTTAGACAGCTCCAAATAAATCCCAATAAGTTGTCTGGCTAAAGGGAAGACAGAGGTGAGGTATAGTACACTTTCTGTTACCTTGGAAATTTAAATCCATTTACAGTATATGTCTTATATTTATCTATATTCCAGAAGTGTATTATCTTTATTTTTGTGGAGCCCTGTTATTGCTTTCCAGTGCTTTTAGTCTGTAAATTCAACCCTGGATGAATGTTTTGTCTTTGATATATCAAATCAGCTCCTTCTCACTCAGGTCTGGAGCCTGAGTTCCTTTTCAGGCGCATATCTAGGGTAATACAGCCAGCTCAAAATCAGGCAGGGGTGAAGCAAAATGCCAGTTTGGAAGTGTTCATATGCCTGTGTTACAGAGTGATTTAGCAATCTCACGAGAGATGTTGTTATTACCTAGAAAGTAGGAGGTTTGTTTGCAGCTGCTGTGGAATTTTCTGCTGCATTGGGCCTGTGCTGCTGTGTGCTTTGGGATGCTTGTCTGTCATAGCCATTCATCAGCTCAGGCTTGAAAAGGATGTCCAAAAAAGTAGAGCAGGACAAGCTTTCTCACTCCATTTATAGCTTCCTTTTCTTTTTTTCCTCAGTTGTTTGTTTTTTTTTTAACCAGATTTCCCCATTTCTGTTCTTTTATGCATGTTCCTCTTCCTTTCCCTGCCCACTGTCTTCCCTTGCAGTTGATTCTGCACATGGGAAATTATTAAATGGCTCCCTAGCTACTTCAATAGACTGGTTCTGTCTTATTCCCATCAAAAGTGAACTCTCCTCTTGCAGTGATATGTAAACAAAAGATCTGACCCATCCACACCTCCAAACTCCAGGTGAGCAGGTTGCATCAAGAGAAGTGTGGCTGGCAGGGTGAGGGAAGTGATCCTTCCCCTCTACTCTGCACTGCTGAGATCCCACCTGGAGAATTGCATCCAGCTCTGGAGCTCCTACTACATGAGGGCTATGGATGTGCTGCAAGGTGTCCAGAGAAGGGCCACAAGGATGATCAGAGGGCTGGAGCTGCTCTGCTATGAGGAGAGACTGAGGGAATTGGAGCTGCTCAGTCTGGAGAGGAGAAGGCTCCAAGCTGACCTTATTGTGGCCTTTCAGAATCTGAAAGTGGCCTACAAGAAAGCTGGGGACTTTTTAGGCTGTCAGGTAGTTATAGTACTAGGGGGAATGGAACAAAGCTAGAAATGGGTAGATTCAGATTGGATGTCAGCAAGAAGTTGTTCAGTGTGAGGGTGGTGAGAGCCTGGAATGGGTTGCCTAGGAATGCGGTGAACGCCCCATCCCTGGAGGTGTTTAAGACCAGGCTGGATGAGGCTGTGGGCAGCCTGCTCTAGGGTAGGGTGTCTCTGCCCATGGCAGAGGGGTTGGAACTAGATGATCCTTGTGGTCCCTTCCAACCCTGACTGATTCTATGATCTCATCATTTTGCACTGCTCTAACTTCTGCTCTTTTTATTGCCAAGTCTTGTGAGTCTGTTAGTGGAAGTGGAAGCATATTGTCTCCAGGTGTCCCTCTGTGAAGAGGAAGCTTTTCCTATCTATTTCAGCTTGCTTTGGCCCCTCTCATCCTCTTTACCTGGACGTTGTTCCCGTTAAATCCATTACACTCTGGGAGATGCTCCATTTTAAAGGGTCTGAAGGCACTGCTCTCTCCTGATCTAGGAGATACAATTCCTAGCAAAAAAAAACAAAACCAGAACTCTATCTGTAAGTCACTAATGTGGCCCAATAGGGATGATTTTACTGCCGAGCATTAGTAGCAAGAAGCCCTCTTTGTGATCCAGAAAATAAGTAAATATCACATTTGATTGCTATATCCCTTCAGAAGTTGACACAAAGATTGATGGCTAATAAGCAAATGTTCTTCATTTGCATTGCAAAACCTTCAGTGCAAACTACAGGCAACCATCAAAACAGTCAGTTCATTATTCTGCAAGCCTTCTCTTTTCCTGTTGTCTACCCCTGGGTAAGAAGCTATATCAGTAAAGGAGTAGTGAGAAACCCTGTTGAAGAAAAAGAAGATAAGAGATTGCAGCAGGTATGCTTGGTTCCCTGGACTGCTGCCAGGGTTAGTGCCTTACACTAGCTTGGAAAGCCAATGGACAATTGATTCTGTAGCAGAAATATTTCCCCTTGTTTCCTCATTTTTTTTTAGCAGTATATTTACACACACACACACACCCCATGAACTTCAAATTCAACAGATGAATGAGATTATAAAGAAAAGAGAGGCTGCTAAAGAAAGCACAAAAGCTATTGTCTTTGATTTATGGATTTGTTCCAGTCCGAGAAGCTCAGAGCGTTCTTTGATAAGGGCCATAAGTGATTAGAAAGTAATGAACTATGGGAAAGGGTCAGAAGATGTTGAGATTAGATCTTCCTGACTGAACAGGAGCTAGTGGGAACCAGTCTGCATGAAATGCTGCCTCAGTGTCAGCTCCTCAAAACTGTTGATTTATTCCTGTTATCTTTACACTTGCTTCTGAAGACCAAGATGTGAGGAATTAAGTAGCCAAAGATTTTCACTTAATGCTTCATTAGCTTCTGTATGTCTCTGGTTTATTTAACCAGTGCTGATGACCACCTTTTTCTTGTTCATCTTCTCAGGGATTCAGAAGAATCATGAACCATTTCCATGCATGTGGGGGGAAATCTCCAGTGAAATTCAAAGTCCTTTTTTATCTCCCTGACATGTAGTCATTAGAATCATAGAATCAGTCAGGTTTGGAAGGGACCACAAGATCAGGCACTTCCAACCCCCCTGCCATGCCCAGGGACACCCTACCTTAGATCAGGCTGTCCAGAGCCTCATCCAGCCTGGCCTTAAACACCTCCAGGAATGGGGCCTCAACCATCTGTTCCAGGCTCTCACCACTCTCATAGAATCACAGAATTTCTTAGATTGGAAAAGCCCTTCAAGATCATTGAGTCCAATCATTACTTTCACACTGACAATTCCTTGACTAAACCAAACCCCTCAGCACAACATCTAATCACTATGAATCACTATGGTTGGAAAGGACTACCATGATCATCCAGTCCAACCTTCATCCCAGCATCCTTCATCATTAGACCATACCTCATGGTGAAGAACTCGCTCCTCATGTCCCGTCTGAATCTCCCCACCTCCAGCTTTGCTTTCATTGAAAACTCTCAGTGAAAGGGGAAACCCTTACACCTACATTAGATCAAAGAAATAGCATTGCAGGTCTCAAAAGTTTTCAGATTTTGTTTTTCCTTGAAAAGCATAGAAGAGCCCATATTAAATTCTGTTTCTGTTTGTTTCAGTACCCCTACAGCTGAAGGTTTCTTATCCCACTTGTAATTCTATCAAGAGGGCTTCAAGCAAAGGTAGCTCTTAGCAGCAGTAATGCTCTTATCACTGTGATGATCATGGTGTATAAGTGAGGCAGGATTTAGAAGCAGTCCTTTCAGTTAATCATCTGCTGCACTCTTCTAACAAGATAATGCCAAGCAGCCTGTGATGTCTTGGGTTATAATTCTCTGTGATTAATATATGGAAACCCTAACAGCATCCTTGGGGTATGGAATTAAATGTTACATGCTGGGATCAGAAGGCACTGTCCTACTCCTTGTTGCATTTCTTTTAGTTTTAACTAAGCCTAGAAGGAGAAAAAAAAAAATGTCCCTATTCTTTATTGGCAACGAAAATGTACTGCAGTGTACTCCATGTTTGCTCAGGAAATTTGTGGGAGAAAAAGCAGCAGCATTTAGACTGCCTGGATCTCAGTGCTGTTGCCACAAGGCTTTTTTTTTTTTTTCTGGTGGTTTTATTCCTGATATTATTTTAAGAGCTATTTTTGTGAAAAAACAACCAATCAAACAAAAAGCAAAACAAAAACAAACCTCAGGACTTCTTGAACACCTCACCTTTCACTTTGGTGCAGTTAGGCTGCCAGGTTCTGTAGGCAGCTTGACAACTTGGAGGTCTCTTCCAACCTGGTTGATTCTAGGATGAATTCACAAAGTTTTTTGCAGGAGTTGAGTGAAGGACAGTGTAGAATACTCATGAGTATTTCTCACATCCTTTTTAAGGTCCAGTCATATTCTGGCTCTGTAGAATCCTTAGACTAGTAGAAATTTGAAACTGTTTGGTGTAATTTGGTTGTAACCAACTTTTATTGTATGGTGATTCCACTGACCNCCTCTTCTCCAGGCTAAACAACCCTAGCTCCCTCAGCCTCTCCTCATGGGATTTGTGTTCCAGGCCCTTCAGTAGCCTTGTTGCCCTTCTCTGGACACATTCCAGCACCTTTAGAATATTTTGAAGCTGAACAGCCAGACCACATCCTGATGGATGTACCAGAAGCACTGTTTGAGTAGCCTTCAAGTTGATAGTTCTTGCCATGTTCCATAAGAACAAGTCTTCCTCTCTTTCTTCTCAACTAGACCTAGGACTCCCACTCATTTTCTTTGCCCTGTGATGCTTTGGCTTGGCCAGCCTTATTTCATCCATTCCACTTTGATTCATCTGTGAGGGGCAGTGCATGTCCTTTCCAGGCAGGAGTAGTATGCACTTGTTTAGTACCAGAAAATACTTTCTCTACTGTTTATTGAAAAAATGACAAAGTGACATCTTAGGGATTTGTAATTTTTGTCATTCACTTGGAAAGTGAAGCTGCTCCATTTCCGTGGCCCTGTGCAGCCATGTGGATCTGATTTCACTCTGTCCTGCAGTCATTCACAGAATCACAGAATTAACCAGGTTGGAAAAGCCCTCTAAGATCACTGAGTCCAACCTATCACCTAACTCTTCTAATTAACTAAACCGTGGCACCCAACTTCCTCTTAAATACCCTCAGGGATGGTGACTCCACTACCTCTCCAGGCAGCCCATTCCAATGCAAATCATTCTTTCTGGGAAGAACTTCCTCCTAACATTCAGCCTAAATCTCCCCTGGCACTGTTCAAGGCTGTGTCTTCTTGTTCTGTCACTGGGTGCCTGGGAGAAAAGACCAACCCCACCTGGCTACAGCCTCCCTTCAGGTAGTTGTAGACAGCAATAAGGTCTCCTCTGAGTCTCCTCTTCTCCAGGCTGCACACCCTCACCTCCCTCAGCCTCTCCTCACAGGCCTGTGCTCCAGCCCCCTCCGCAGCCTTGGTGCCCTTCTCTGGGCACTTCCAAGCACCTCAACATCTTTCTTAATTTGAGGAGCCCAGAACTGGACACAGTACTCAAGGTGTGGCTTGACCAGTGCTGAGTACAGGGGCAGAAGGATTTCCCTGGTCCTGCTGGCCACACTCTTCCTGATCCAGGCCAGGATGCCACTGGCCTTCTTGGCCACCTGGGCACACTGCTGACTCACGTTCAGTCGCCTGTCCCCCAGTATCCCCAGGTCCCTCTCTGCCTGGCTACTCTCCAGCCACTCTGTCCCCAGCCTGTAGTGCTGCTTGGGGTTGTTGTGGCTAAAGTGCAGAACCCAGCACTTGGACTCAGATATGCTGAAGACCAGCTTGGGTTTTGCTGATAGCCATTCCAGGTTGCGGTTTCAGGAAACAGCCATCTGGGTGGAATGTGTGTTTCTGATGCTTGGTCAGGTGTCACAGGACCTATTTGTGTTTGTTCTTCCTGTAGGCAGCTTTGTTCCATCTGATTAAGCTAAGATTCTTTCCAGCTGAGGTACCTTGGTGCAAGCAACTGTTATTGTTGTTTGTCTAATGCTAGCAGTGAGCTGGGGACTTTAACTCAGAACAGAGCTCTCAGTGTTCCTCTTACATGGCTGTAAAGTGATCATGCAGTTTTATGGGCTGCTTTTGCTGACTAAATTCCAGTAGTGTTTGTGCAGAAGGAGTTACTCAGGGGTATTAGTTATTGGACAATGAATGAATTGGACCATTGGAATACATAGCTAAAACTTGCTCTAAGTCTCCCTTGCACAGATATGGAGGAAACTTGTAGGATATTCACCAACCTAAGTGCATTAAAACCCAGTGGACTGATCTGAGTGTTCTGGTTTGTAATGGATCCTTAAAGTTATCAGAAATGGTTTCAGGTATGAGTTGTTAATGGGCTGACAAAGAAATCAGTTTTCATAGTGATCAAGTTACTTCAGGCCCAAACAACAGCCTGGCAACCCTCTGCTCCCCCCAAATCATTGTGTATGATCTACTGTCTAGACAGATTGGTGACTGGATTAAGTTGAAGATGTTGTTTGGAGTCAGGATTTTAATTGCCACTCTCAGAGGAGAACCTGGCCAGATTTGGGCTGGAGTTTGTTTTCCATGAAAGACTGGCTGTGTGGATTTGGCCTCTGGTGAGTGCAAACTGCCATGTGATGGAACTGTTCTCTCTGAGCCACTGGGCTACCAGGACAGTGCAGGTATTCTGTGAGCTTCATATCTCTAAACTAGCTGAAACTGCAGCTTTTGATGCCGTGCAAAACAAATGCCTGAGAATCTGAGGTGGCTGAAGAGGGTTTCCCTGTCAAAAAAAACAACAGATGCTTTATTACTGTATTTATGATTGTAGTTATTCTGATCTCACCACCTGGCTGTGGTGCACTCTGACTTCACTACCAACACAGGCACAACTCCAGATGATGTCTTGCAAGCCACAAGGCAGGACAATCACAGAATGTTAGGGGTTGGAAGAGACCTAGAAAGATCATCCAAGTCCAATGCTCCTGCCAGAGCAAGATTACTTACAGCAGATGTGCAGGGCTGCAGAGGATGGGAGGACTCTTCCAGAACACTTCTTAAGCCCACTATGCAACACAGCAACCACCCTGTAATCAACCCTGTTCCCTGCCCAACAGATAGAGCCAAGCCTACCACCCCAACAAACCACTCAACAGGGTCTACTGCTGTATTTTACATGCTCCTTGGAACCCTGGGGGCTACCTCGTGAGAAGCCCAGTTGCGATGGTCAAAGCCGGAGCTCTGCACCTTTCCATCCTACAGCCAGTCTTGGAGAGAAGCTCTCATGTTCATTCCTGACTAACAGTGAAGACGTTGGCAGACTCCTGGTGTCTTGCAGCTGTGTAAGCTGAACTTGTAAGACGGATTCAAGCGAGCAGGCTCAGGAATTGTAACAGAAGAAATGTTTCACTCCAATTTTTTGTCAGTAAAAGTGGCTTCGTCAGGCCAACACAGTCTGAAATAGCTTGCAACATTAAGTGCTAGGATTTGAAAATATGAAGTGAGAGGTCATGTGCTTGCTTGGACTAAGAGCAAGTATTTTACATAGTAGATTAACAGACAGGAGCTACAAACAAATGAAGCAAATTTCCTTATCACCAAATCCCAATCTGACAGGGATTGGAAAGCACCTCTGGAGATCATTTAGTACAACCCCCTGCTAAGGAAGGATCACTCAGTGCAGGTTGTCCAGGATCATGTCCAGGTGGGTTCTGAAAGTCTCCAGAGCACGATACTCCACAGCCTTTATGGGCAGCCTGCTGCAGTGCTCTGGCACAGTCACAGTAAAGACCTTTTTCACTGAGTTCAAGCAAAGACTTCCTGTGTTCTAGTTTGAGCCCATCGTCCCTTGTCCTGTTTGCTGTGCATCACTGAGAAGAGTCTGGTCCCATGCTCTTCATCCTTGCCCTTTTGAAACCGATGAGCATTCGGGTAGCTGACAGTGGGAAGCACCCATGTGCCACAATGGCAATATGATGCTGGGGTTTGTCAGACAAAGATTTTCTTTGAAAGGAAAGGAAGTATCTGCGCAATCTCTCTGTGTCTAAAGCACTTCCACTCCAGTGAGTCACATGCAGGAAAGGTGAACTTGAACCCAGCGATTAAGGGCAAGCTGAGCATTCTGTAAGAGGGGATGTGAAGAGCTTGGCTTGTTTAGTCTAGCAAATCACAGACCAAGAGACAATATGATTGCTGTCTAAAAATATCTTATGGGAGTAAAGAGCAGGGAGAGGGGAATGCTCTGGCTAAGGGTAAAGCATGTACATTAACCGTGCATTAATTTAGGCTGGAGATAAGGCAGCATTTAGCCATCAAAGCAACAGGATTCTGGAAGAGAGCACCATTCATGTCAAATAACAGGGGGCAAAAACAGTGTTTAAAGATGTAGCCTGAGGCCTGTATGAAAGAGATTGTGGTGTAGTGGCCTTTGTTGTGAGGGCATAGTGATCCATTCAGTCTCTGACAGCCCAATGTAGCCATTGCTATCATCATCTAAGAGGAAATATATACTGGCCACAAAGTTGTTTCTCTTAAGAGGCCTTCTGGTTATTCACTGGCTTGTGACCAGATGCACATTTGAAGAGAGGGCAAAAAGTGCCTGCTAGAGAAAGAAATGTTTCTGTAATATAAACTGACAGTTCCTACACAGGGCTGGAATTTAGGGAGGTGCACAGAGACATTGAATGTTTCAGTGCAGAATTAAGCTACTTAATAAAAAGGCTTGGAAGGGGTATAAATTCTCATCCTCAAGTGTACAGCTCAAACTCACTAAATGGGGATTAGGCTGAAGCCTTGGGTAGATGTTGCGGGGTAACATTACCCCACGTTTAGCTCCTGTAAGGCTTAGTGCCCCTTCACTGAGGCACTTGATACTGGGCACTGGCAAAGGGAAATGTTTTGGATTAGGTTTCCTGAGCAGTGTGGATGTCCCCAGGATCCTGTTATGTCCAACTCGTTCATCGCATAAGCTGACAGTGAAACTGGGCAGGAATTTCATCAGCTTTTGAGTTCCAAGGGATGGTCCTGCAATGCTCTTCAGGAAGCTAGAGTCTCTCATTTGACAGAAAGTACTTTTTTGATTTTCCTGCCTGCCCTCTAAGGCAGAAACTTTGGTTCTCATCATTACAGACATACACACCAGCCAGATCTGCCTAATTCAAGAAAGCTGCCTGCACAGAAGATGGTTTGGGTCATAGCTCACAGAAAGTGGAGCAGAGGTCAGCCTAAGTATTGGCACCAGAAATGAGATCATGTGTAGCTAATGGAAGCCTGACACTGCATTCCTCAAACTGAGTAA
Organism: Tricholaema leucomelas; assembly: GCA_013400475.1. NCBI lineage: Eukaryota > Metazoa > Chordata > Aves > Piciformes > Lybiidae > Tricholaema lacrymosa > Tricholaema leucomelas. The sequence continues at coordinate 1,173,983 of WAAF01005021.1, read as the reverse complement.
CAAACCTCTTGCTGATACTAGGGCTGCTCTGGGAATGGCTCTTGCAGTGCTGCTGGTGTTACTGCCCTGGTCACAGAATCATAGAATCAACCAGGTTGGAAGAGACCTCCAAAATCATCCAGTCCAACCTAGCACCCAGCCCTATCCAATCAGCTAGACCATGACACTAAGTGCCTCACCCAGTCTTTGTTTGAACACCTCCAGGGATGGCATCTGCACCACCTCCTTGGGCAGCCTATTCCAATGCCAATCATGCTCTCTGGCAACAACTTCCTCTAACATCCAGCCTAGACATCCCCTGGCACAGCTTGAGACTGTGTCCCCTTGTTCTGTTGCTGGTTGCCTGGCAGAAGAGCCCAACCCCACCTGGCTACAGCCTCCCTTCAGGTAGCTGCAGACAGGTCTGCCCTGAGCCTCCTCTTCTACAGGCTGCACACCCCCAGCTTCCTCAGCTCTGCCACCACTGCTGTGGGTCCCTGCTGCACGGACCACTGCACAGGGCAGCTGCCTGGCATCTGTTATCTGGAAAAGCTGCCCTGCTAAATGCTGTGCAGAGCTGGGCTGAGGGCATTGGATTTTATTTTTTTTTAATTTCTGAGCAGATCCTCCAGTGTCCCAAGGGCTAAAGCTGCTGCTGCCTTTTGGGAAACTCCGGTGAAAAGTAGTATCTCATCTCCAGGAGAAGACAGCAGTCACACAGTACAGCACATCAAGTGCTGGCTTTCATCATTTCAGCAAACATCACTAAATCACACAGCACATCATTTAAAACAAACACTGTATGAGGGCTTGTAAAATAACAATACAGAGCAGCTCTTAAATTTCCCTGGTGTCAAAACCAAGCCAGTTGAACTGGCAAGACTCCAGCTGCTAAGGTGCATGCAATGTGAAAGTGTCTCACAGTATCACAGTATCACCCCTGCAGACAAGCCTGGGAGTACAGTCCCAGTGTTTCATTCCTCCTGCATCATAAGGGCATGAGTTTTCCATGGACAAGAGGGAGCGCTGCAGGCAAGAGTCAGACTGAAATCATGAAACAATTAACTGCATGGGCAGGTCCTGATTTCAAGCTAAGCGGCATGGTCTTCACCTCTGCCAGTCTCGCTGGTCAATTTTCTATAAAGCCCATGTAATGGGGAAGGTGAAAATCCATAAGGAAATTGTGTGAGTGATTCACAGCAGTTGGTGTTGCCTTTTCTTCTTGGGAAGTATCGAACTCCAATATCACTGTTTGGCTGTAGAGAGAAGTACTGTTGGCTGAAAATGCTGGTTTGGATAGAAAGCCTTTGGCTTCACCAAGTTTCTACTGTGGATTCATCACAGTCGTTTTCAGCTGGATAAAATATCCTACATCACTATCCTAATCTGTTCTCCAGTATTGCTGCTGGATCTTGTGTGACTGACACCTTTGTCTGACAGATGAAGTGAGTAGTCTACACACAGAAATCACTTGATCTGTCATCTAAAACCAAAGGAACAATGGCATCATTAAACTGCAACAAGCTTGCTGCCTCTGTGACTACATCTGGTGAAATCTCCTTTGAGTTCAGTGGGAGTGCTGCTGGGATGTCACCATGTGCCCTGGAAACTGCTGCCCCATGCTCCAGTTTGTTGTGCCCCAGCCTCAGAGAGCTCTCAATCCGTTTCTGCTACTTATTCTCTACTGCCACTCTTAAGGTGACTCTGAAGATCTTGCTAAGCAGGCATTGACTCTTGTGAACACTTGCTGCTGCTGAAGGATCCCAGGATCCCAGGATGTTTGAGATTGGAAGGGACCTCCATAGATCATTGAGTCCAAGCCCCCTGCCAGAGCAGGAGCATAGAATCTAGTGCAGGTCACACAGGAATGCATCCAGACAGGGCTTGAAACTCTCCAGAGAAAGAGACTCCACAACGTCTCTGGGGAGCCTGTTCCAGTGCTCCATTACCCTCACAGTACAGAAGTCCTTCCTCACGTTGAGGGGGAAATTCCTGTGCTGTAGTTCATACCTATTATTCTTTGTTGTATCATAGGGCACAACCAAGAAGAGTTTGTCCCCTCCCTCTTGACCTCCAGCCCTCCTACATTTACAAACATTGATTAGATGCCCTCTGAGTCTTCTCTTCACCAGACCAAAAAGCCCCTGGTGGCAGATGTGATCTGTGAGCATCGGCACATACACACCCACAGTTACTTGATCAGATTCAATGCTTTTTATTTACTGTTGCTATTAGGAAGGTTCTCTTTCTGGAATGATGCTGGACAATTTCCTGTGCCAGGCTAGTTCTGTTCTCTAGTAAGCTCTATCTGGTCATTCTACTGCTTTTCTCATGTGGAAGTGGATTTTGCCGTTGTCATGCTGGGATGGTAGATGAGTACAGGATGCTTTGGAATGGCAGCACTTGAAAAACCCTCTTATGCATGTATCACTTGGTGGCACTTCTTATTCATTCTTATTCTAGATGGTGCAATAGCATGGAGTAGCCTTAGGCCTAGGGAGGGAAACAGATCCTGAAAAAAACCTAAGTGAAAAAAGCCAACCCTACTCAAACCAGCATAGCTTAGGAATTCTGGTTTTCTTTAGGGATAGAGAAAGGGTAAATACAACTACCTGAAGGGACATTGTGGAGAGGCTGCTGCTGGTCTTTTCTCACAAGTAATTGGAGACAGACCAAGGGGAAACGGCTTCAAGATGAGACTGGGGAGGTTTAGATTGGACATTAGGAAAAAGTTTTTCATGGAGAGAGTGGTCAGGCATTGGAATGAGCTGCCCAAGGAGGTGGTGGAGTCACCAACTCTGGATGTGTCTAAGAGTCATTTGGATGTGGTGCTCAGGGATATAGTTTAAGGTGAATGTTGTAGAGTAGGGTTCTAGGTTGGACTTGGTGATCCTGATGGGCTTTTCCAACCTGGATGTTTCTGTGATTCTGGTTGTTTTCCTACAGCAATTAGTCTTGTATTGATAGAAGATCTATCACTTCTCTTTAGTGACTCTTCAGTAAGTTTAGTTATTTTCCAGTGCAGTTTGACGGGTGGAATGGACTTAGCCCATGTTAATCAAGGAGAAGAACCATCACGGTGCAGTCACTGATAAACAATTACAACGTAAAATAACAGCAATGAACTCAAATTGCCCCTTACTGCCCATCACTGCTCTGCTTTTTATAGTAATAATATAGTCCATTAAAACCTACAATCACTGTAATGTTTATGCATTATTGGGGAGATAAATTGCATAATTCTCTTTTTGCAATTTAAATGTAATTATGAGCTTTACTAATGACTAAAACCTGAATTTGCTAGACTATCAGTTTTTCTAACACTTGCCAAAATTATAGGTAATTACTTAGAGCTTACAATAATTATAAGTCCATCTTTTAAATAATTAATGTGCACTTTCATGGTACAAAACAGCTAGTAATCAAACGACCTCTGGCTTTTACAGCAAGCCCATGCAATTAGTCTTATTGTGTAGGTCTATAGAAATGTACCCATTACAAGAGCCTGTTCAGCTGGCAGGCTTGATATTGATGGCTGCTGCATTTTATGGTACCAGACAACAATTAACACAGGACAGCCTTTAGAGATGTGGGCAAGGACAAAATCTGAGCGAGTTTTTTGAGGCACAGGATGCAAATCCAGAGAGATAATTACAGGTGAGAGGAGACTGAAGTCATGTTCTGTTGTCTTTTGGCCTGCCAGATATTCTGCCAAGGGGATTTCTAAAGACCATTCATTTTTTTTTTGCATCCTGCAACTCAGATCATTAGTCCAAGAAGGAGCCAGCAGCCTCTCCTAGGGGGAGGAATCTGCCTTGTATTAGATCCATTACTTATGTTGTGGTAACACCTATCAGGTTGCCTCACTGCTGCCCTAGGGTAGGTGCTGCAGAAGCACACTATAAATGCTTCTTCCTCCAGAGTCACAAAATTTAATGGGATGTCAGTGAGAAATAGATACCTAACCTGTGAAGCCCACAGGTGTCTGCTTGCTAGATTCATCCAGCCTGAATTGCCTTAGCTTCTGTGCTTAGCATTGCCCGGTGGTGAAACTTTCTTCAGTGCCTGAAGCCTATGTACATATCCAAAAGCCACAAGACTGACTTGATTTGCTTTATCATAGCCCATGTGCCAAAAACGTTTGTAAATTCAGCCCTGTTTCCCACAGTCTCTCAGTGTTTTTAAAGTCACAGCACCACAGAATTACAGGGGTTGGAAAGGACCTCTGGAAGTTATCTACTCCAACCACCCTGTTAGCACAGGTTCTGCTAGGTCAGGTTCCCTAGGATTGCAATGCACAAGCGAGTTTTGAAAGTCTTCAGAGAAGGAGACTTCACAATTTCTCTGGGCAGCCTGCTCCAGTATCCTCAAAGTAAAGCTGTTTTTCCTTATGTTCAAGTGAAAAAGTCCACAAGTCCAAATAAAAGATCTTTATTAGATAAAGCCAAAGCTGACAACAGCAGTGATTCTGGTGGTTGTTGTCATCTCTGTCTCCTAGCTAAAATGTTACACTATTATTTTATTTGAAGAACCAAACCCAAAAGAATGTAATAAAACAATTCTACTGCAGGCAAAATCAAACTTTAGAGTCAGTGTCAGAGCTTTTAGGGTCAAAGTCTGGAACTCAGCAGTGGAGCCACCGCAGTGTGCTGTGCTATAAATACAGGGCTGTCTTTGTAGTACCAGTGAAGTGGTTTCGTTCAGCTCTTGTTCCTCAGCTCAAGAATCTGCCATTCTCCTGCCCCATCTCAATATCCCCCATGCCTGTAAGAGGACGTGGCACTGCTCTGAGGGGGATCACAAAGGACCACAGGATGTGAGGGACCTCCATAGATCACTGAGTCCAACCCCCTTGTCAGAACAGGAGCATAGAATCTAGTGCAGATCACACAGGAACACATCCAGATGGATCTTGAAAGTCTCCAGAGGAGACTCCACAACATCTCTGGGTAGTCTGTTCCAGTGTGGTTACCTGTCAGTAAAGAAGTTCCTCCTCATGTTGAGCTGGAACTGCCTATGCTGTAGTTTCTATCCACTGTCCCTTGTCCTGTCACAGGGCACAACCAAGAAGAGTTTGTCCCCTCCCTCTTGACCCTCAGCCCTCCTACATTTATAAACATTGAGTAGATCCCCTCTAAGTCTTCTCTTCACCAGACCAAAAAGGCCCAGGTCCCTCAGCCTCTCCTCATCAGACAGTGCTTCAGCCACTTAATCATCTTTGTAGTCTTCCACTGGACTCTTTCGAGTCCCTGCTGAACTGGGGAGCCCAAACCTGAATGCAGTATTCCAGGTGAGGTCTCACCAGGGCAGAGTAAAGGGAGCATCACCAAGCACTCAGATCATAACTGAAGCACCAGCATGTGGCGATGAGCAGAACCCCTCTGAACCCAGGCTTACCTGTCTCTAAAGGGAGAATTATGGTAACAGTTACCTAGCACACCAGGGTGATGGGAGGATTAATTAATGTTTACAGAGACTTTGAGGTCTTCAGATGAAAATTGCTACAGTATATAAGTGCAAAGTAATTATGATTATCATTACTTTCATTTGCATGTATAGACTGTAATTAGCTGTGGATTGTATTGCATTGACTGAATAATTTAAAAGCTTGCTTCATGAAGGTGTCACTTTAAATTTTTTTTTTTTTTCATTTTGCATTTATTAATACCAAGATTTAGCTTCATTTTCCCTTTCCTTACTCTCTGGTAGTGATATATCCTAGGGAATGTAAAGTAGTCTATTTCTCATCATGTTTTCCTTCAGGATAGAATAGAATCCTATGCTAAGGAGCTTATTTAACACTGCAGGATGTTGCCCTGGCAGGTCTCTCCTGTGCAAACCACAGAAGAAGCCTCGGGCACAGCACCCCATCCAGTACTCATGGGCTGTTCTTAGGGCACCTCCAGACCGTGCCAGGCACAGCGACTTTGTAGATGTGCTGGGTGTGTTGTGCTATTGTGACAGCCCTGAGTACCCATTCCGTATTTATTTTGTGACTCCCCTCCTTACTGAGAAGAATCCTCATTTTCTCCTCTTCTCTGCATGCCTGGCAGCATTAAAGAGTAAGGATGAAGGAACAGCTAGAGACTCATTCTCTGGGCTTGTGTCCTTTCAAATGTTTCCCAAATGTCTCTTGAAGTCTTGTTTTGCAAACTCGTGTATCACACGTGACAGCTGCTTGCCTCTCCGACACACGTTCTCAACTGAATGCAAGAAATAGTCCTTGCAGTAATTCCTGTTCCCTTGGAACTGAACAGTTCTGGGAAGAAGAGACACATCCACCAGGTTGTTTCAAGGCTCTGCTACCTACAATTACAACCAGGTTTATCCAACTCAGAATTGGAGCAGTCAAGTCAGGAACATTCTTAGCTGAATGCAAGAAATAGTCCTTGCAGGAATTTCTGTTCCCTTGGAACTGAACAGTTATGGGAAGAAGAGACACATCCACCAGGTTGTTTCAAGGCTCTGCCACAATTACAGCCAGGTTTATTCAACTCAGAATTGGAGCAGTTAAGTCAGGAACATTCTTAGCTGAATGCAAGAAATAGTCCTTGCAGGAATTTCTGTTCCCTTGGAACTGAACAGTTATGGGAAGAAGAGACACATCCACCAGGTTGTTTCAAGGCTCTGCTACCTACAATTACAACCAAGTTTATCCAACTCAGAACTGGAGTAGTTACGTCAGAAACTCATGGTTTAGTTAATTAGAAGGGTTAGGTGACAGGTTGGACTCAATGATCCTAGAGATCTTTGCCAATCTTGTTAATTCTGTGATTTTGTGAACATGGCTACTATGGAGATCCCTCTGTAGCCTGGGGAAGGAGAAGGACAGGCCAGACCTCCAACACTGCTGACTTAGAGCCATGTTGCTCTAAGTACCTCACTTAACACTGAGCATCCATTTTCTTGCTCTGCACCTTCTGAAAACATGGGCATCTAAATTCCCTTCCTAAAGTCTTTTTGCTCTGATCTGTGCATCCAGGCACCTACCATGGGAGATGGGAGCAAGAGCTAAAGTACTATGCAGTAGATGTTCCCCTGAGACCTTAGAAATTGTCTGCCAAGAACATAACAAGCAGTAGGTTTTTATAATCTGTGAGTCCCAGGAAGTCAAAGCCATTTTGTTGTTTAGTGACCCCAAACCCAAGGTCCTGTCTTTGGAGATCAGTTGAGATTTGTATGTTATGCTGTGAAAGCAGAAGTAATTGTGTTTCTTCAAGCAAACAGCTAAAACCACACGTAAATGAACATCTCTTAATTAGGCAAAGGAGAAATTGTTGTTTGCATTGCCTGTCAGAGTTGCACACATGTTGATAGAAGGCAAGAGCTGTGGCTTCTCTGCTCCTTGGTCCTAATTCAGCACTGTGCACTGTGCTGTCCATGCAGTGGAACTTGCCTCAGATCTCCTTCCATGTTGGTGGTCACTCTGAACTAAGTTGTGCCTTATGCATAAGGCATTCCTGTTGCTCATTCCTGCTGCTCGTTCCTCTCAAAGCAGCAGCTAAGAACCAGTCCAGTATGTCCACTCAAGTGGCTCATTCTCATAGAAGTGTCCTATTCCTTGGTTTCATAATCTGTCCTCCCTGCTTCAGCTGCAGACAGAGGAGTTTAACAGCAGTACAGCACAGATTTTTATGCAATGATTTTGGGGCAATACAGAAGACCCCTTGAATATGTTGTGAAAGAAATGCTTCCTGCTTTCCAACACTTGAGCTAAATGCACAGTTGGCAATGCTGTCCATCAATGCAAAGTACCTTGGAAAAATCTCACACTGCTTACAGCAGTGTCTGAAACTGATCCTCTTCTAAGTGTGCTTATCCTTCCAAGGATGGGAGGTACAATGCTGTCATCACATCATGGTGGAGATCAGAAGCATAAGGAGCCTGTGGAACAGCACATACTTAGAGCAGAGCAGGGCTAAGGGGCGGAAATACATCTTTAAAACACTTAAAGGGAGGAAGAGGTCAATTTGTCCTTGCTATTTTGGTAGATAGAACAAAGATGTTTTGACTTCATATTGCAGCTGAGGAGATTCATATCGCCCACTATGAAAAGCTTTGCTTCAGCTGTATGAAACATCAAAGGAGGATGGAGTGAGGTGGGGATCAGTCTCTTCTCACATACAACAAATGACAGGACAAGAGAGAATGGACTCAAGTTGTGCCAAAGGAGGTTCAGGTTGGATATTAGGGTTGTCAGGCACTGAAACAGGCTGCCTGGGGATGTGGTGTGGTCACCATTCCTGGAGGTGTTTAAAAGATATGTGGATGTGGTACTTAGGGACGTGGTTTAGTGGTAGTGCTTTAGCAGCAGTGGTAGGATTGTGAGCTCAAGATGAGTGGTTTGACTTGATGATCTGAAAAGGATGGGCTTGGGATTCTCCATCTGGCTCTGCTGCCATCAATATGAGCTATACTGAGCACAGCAGTGAGCTCCCCAATAAGCTGGAGTCAAGCTAAAGACTCTTTTCCTCCGTTACAACAGCAGCCTGAGTACCCCTAATCTTTTAATCTCCAGAGAAAGAGAGAATCTACAATGAAAAAGCACTTCTGCTTCTTTAGGCTTTTCCTGGAGCTATGAGTCAGCTTTACAAAGTTCATAACTGAAACCTGAGTCTTGTTCATTTATTTGAAATTACTCCAGGAAATCAAGTTATCCTGCAGGTCTGTTCATACCGATACGCTCCTGCTTTCTCCTCCTCTGCAGCAAAGTGCACTGATAACCTTGTAGGAAGTGTCTGGATGTCTCCCAGTAATAGGGTGGGCATGTGTCCAGCGTGCAGCACTGGCTAAATCTATTTAGCATACTCAAGTGTAGAGATTGAAAGAGATCAAGAGTTGTTTACTGTATCCATAAATGTGAATCAATAGCTTGTTAGTCCTTGCCAGCCTCATTAAAATTAACTGTATCTGGAAGAATGAATGATTTTATGGTGATGGATAATTCACCCAGAGTTACAGGGTTATTAGAGAAGATGTAGAACCTGGGAATGATGTGGAAATAGTTCATCTGAGAAGGGAAGACTGTTGTCAGTGGAATGCTTTTGCAGGTAATTATACATGTTGAATTACTGTGGGGAGAAGAGGGTATGAGCATCAGCTGCCCTAACCTGGCATAGGTCTGGTGAAGATGCATGGATTTACATCTGCTGAGAGTCAGGATCTGATAGAAAGCCAGAGATGAGGTTCATGAAGGGCCTTCTGGTGATTTCAGTGGTTCAAGATTACTAGTACATAAATTCACACTGCTCAGCCACCTCTGCCTCACCACACAAACAGCGTTTCCTTAAGTGTGAATATTGCTCTGCTGAAAGTTAAGGCTGCACTGAACTTAGCTGACCAGACCACACCTGGATTACTGTGTCCAATTTTGGACTCTCCTGCTCGAGACATGGACCTTCTAGAAAGAGCCCAGCAGAGAGCCACAAAGGATGACTGGGGAACTTGAGCATCTCCCCTACAAAGAGAGACTGAGAAACCTGGGGCTGTTTACTCTGCAAAAGAGAAGACTGAGAGGAGATCTACAAACTGGAACATAGAAGGTTTCACCTCAATATGAGGAGAAACTTCTTTAGAGTGAGGGTAACAGAGCCCTGGAAAAGGGTGCCATAGAGGTTGTGGAGGCTCCTTCTCTGGAGACTTTCAAACCCCATGGAGAAGTCAAGGTTCTCCACAGAATATTAATGGTGTATGAATTTTTTCTTTTGGGTACTTGTTCTGATGCGAGGGGGCAACTAATTTACTTCAGTCACCTCCCCAGCCGGTGATGCTTCTGCCTCCTCCAAAACCACCTCACCCTCAACCTCTAGTGCCCTATATCTGTTGTGTAAGGGCAACTGAAGAGGTGAGGATGGCTGGAAGGGTGTTCTCTTGCCCCTTCTGGCAGCCGCCTGCATCCATTCTCCCTTGTTTCTTGGTTCACCTCCTCTGGTAAGGGGGACTGCAGAGCATGATGCTGCAGGTCCAACTCTCTTTTACACTCCGTTTCAGCCTTAAGCCTTTCCACTTCGCCCTTGAGTTCAGCCACTAGGTTAAGCAGACTATTAATCTGCTCACACCTAACGCAGCCATTGCCTCTGCCACCCTCGTCTTCCAAGTGCCAGGCTCCAACACTCCTCACAGCCAGTTGCCTGAACACCTGCATTCCTACGGGTGGGCTCTGTTTGGATGCCCACAGTCTTACAAGTCTTGTAAAGCTTTGACCTAGTTTGCACCACGTCTCCCTTTCTTCAAAGTCCGATGGTAGTTGGTTTGGGTGTGGAGGGTTTGTGGGGTTTTTTTTGTTTGGTGTTGGGGTTTTTGTGTGTTTTTTTGGGTTTTTTTTTTTGGGGGGGGGTGTTGGTTTGGTTTTATTTTTTTTTCCTCTCCCCGTGGCGCTGCAGCTGGGGTGAGCAGAGCAGCCAGCTCGGGTACTGCTCTCTTCCCGCATCAGGCTCCGGCGTCGCCGCTGCTGCCCCTCGCCTAGACCGCCCGCTGGCCCGGCACCGCCCCCGCGCCTCTCCTGCCGTTGCGCACTTCCGCCGCGCAGCCTGCCGCGCCCGCCGCCTCCCTGACCCCCTTCTGGGTTCCTCCGACCGAGAGAGACCCGAAGTGAAAAAAAAAACTTCAAAAAGGCTTTGAAAAAAGCGCGTTTTAGCGGAGCTAGCCTCGATGCTGCTCTCTTCCTGTATCAGGGAGAGATTCTTCCCCTGTACTCAACACTGGTCAGGCCACACCTCGAGTGCTGTGTCCAGTTCTGGGCCTCTCAATTCAGGAGAGTTATTTAGGTGCTGGAACGTGTCTAGAGAAGGGAGACGAAGCTGGTGAAAGGCCTGGATCACAAACCCTATGAGGAGAGGCTGAGGGAGCTGGGACTGTTTAGCTTGGAGAAGAGGAGGCTCAGGGCAGACCTTATTGCTGTCTACAACTACCTGAAGGGAGGCTGTAGCCAGGTGGGGTTGGTCTCTTCTGCCAGGCAACCAGCAACAGAACAAGGGAACACAGCCTCAAGTTGTGCCAGGGAGGGCTAGGCTGGATGTTAGGAGGAAGTTGTTGGCAGAGAGAGTGATTTGCATTGGAATGGGCTGCCCAGGGAGGTGGTGGAGTCACCATCCCTGGAGGTGTTGAAGCAAAATCTGACTGAGGCACTTAGTGCCATGGTCTGGTTGATTGGCTAGGGCTGGGTGCTAGGTTGGACTGGATGAGCTTGGAGGTCTCTTCCAACCTGATCAAAAAACAAACAAACAAAAAAACCAACAAAAAAAAAAAAATTTAATTGCCACAGCAAGTTTGACATTCTCCTCTCCAAAAGCACAAGCTGGTCTGGGGAGTGAGACAGAGCTATACGTGGACTTCTGTATTCCTTATACTCTTTGTCAGTGGAGTTCGAGGATGCTGGCTTGGTCTGTGGTTGTGAAGGCAGTGCAGTGTCATTCTTGACCAGTCCCAGTCCTCTACTGTGCACATGGCTCTCCTGTTTTGTAAAAGGAGTCTGGGAGCTATCCCTCTGATTTCCTGTGAATAGATGTGAGAGAAAACCCCAACATGTCTGTATATATATATATAAAATTTACTTTATGTTATTTATTTATTTACTGCATCACTCTTCCAAGCAGACTAAATGGGAACAATTCTTGGGGGCATGGGTATCCAGATCACATCTCCTTGCAAACGTGTCTGTTGTTGCTGTAATAATTAGGCTTACTTTACAAAACCCTTCGCTAGCATTTTACAGACTGGCTGGTGTCGTTTTAAGTACCCAGTTACCTTGAAAACCAAATCATTCAAGTCTCTCACGGTGGAGCCCTGAGCAATTGCAACTTAAAAATCTTAGATAAGAGTGGTTAGCCTCAGTCCGACCCAAAATCTAATCAGACAGAGAGCTGTGATTTATGTTCTAGCAGATAATAAAGGATGCTTAGGAAGGAGTGTGGGAGAGAGAAGTCAATTTAGGGTGACCCTTTCTGTGGTACATCCACCTCCAGGCATTTCGCTGTTTAAAGTCATTCTGGCTGCTGGAGTCAGCGGTGTACCTCAGCAGCACTGTGCTGGACCTGAACTGGTTCCCACAGACCAAAGAACTTAATGTGACATCCCCACTGACACAGCTGCCCTCCACCATGCACATAAATTAGTATCTCCACTCACTAGTTGCAGTCTGAGAAGATCTATAGTTACAAGTGGAGCTTATAATTAAAAGTGACAACCTGTGGCTTTCCTCTCCACCTCCAAACCCTGCTGAAAGCCACTGGAACAGTGGAACTGTCCCTTTAATTGAGGTGTATTAATAAATCCGCCTTGTTCTCTAATCCACACACATAGAACAGTGATTCATTAGCACTGGAAGAGGCAGTTTAGATTTCCTCAGGTAATAGCAAGCTGTCACTAATCAAATTAAAGGAGGAAGTGCAAATCTGAAGTTGGGCAAACTGGTCAGGCAGGGAGGAAGGCAACAGGCTGGTGTGAAAGACTCCCAGCTGTAAGGAGGAGAGGGTCTGCTGGCAGAAGTAATTCCCAGGGTCATCAGCAACTCCTCAGCAACAGATTTACCCCCAGTGCAGGGGCAGACTGTGGCCTCACTGCAGTCCCTGCATCTAGAACCTGAGAAAGCTGGTATGTGCAACTTCACAGGGCTTTGAACTGTGGAGAAATAGCTAGTTCAAATGGGACTTTGTGCAAAACCTCCTCTGTTAGCATGGAAATACTGGGGTTTGCTCACTGCAGGAGTGCTGAACTGGTCAACCTCTGGAGGTCCCTTCCAAGCCAGTGCATTCTGTGAGTCTGTATTTTTCAGATATGATGAGGCTTCACTTGCCTGATGTGCTCATGTCCTCAGTGGAAGACCCAAAGGGACACTACCTGGGCAATCAGGAAAAAAGGAGCAAAGGAAAAAAGAGTTGTATTTAGCTTTTCCCAGTGGAGAACACACTGGGGGTTTGGTTTTGGTTTGGAAGGAGGGAGTTCTTCACCATGAGAGTGGTGAGAGAGCCTGGAATGGGTTGCCCAGGGAAATGGTTGAGGCCCCATGCCTGGAGGTGTTTAAGGCCAGGCTGGATGAGGCTCTGGCCAGCCTGATCTAGGGTAGGGTGTCCCTGCTGCTGACAGGGGGATTGGAACTAGATGATCCTTATGATCCCTTCCAACCCTGACTGATTGTATGATTCTGCGATTCTAATAAGTTGATGGCTCAGCTGGTGCTTGGTGCTAAGTGGCACGAGCTGTTGCTGACATCAACACTCATCAGCTATATAGGACCATCCAGTCTGAGTGCACCAGCAGCAGCTCTTGCTCAGAGTTTTCTCTGTGGCAGGCATCAGAGGCAGATGCTAAGCTTGGAACCCTCTGACAGGCTGATGACGAACAAGTGCCTCACAGGAGGCCACACTGAAAGAAACTATTAAGATCCATTCCCCCCACTTTGACAGCCATGATAGGCATAAGTATATCCAGTGCCTTTTCAAGTCTTTTTCCCTTTTCCTTCAGCAGCATCCCATGGCAATGAGTGCTGTAGGCTAATCACAGTAGAAAAATATTTCTTTTTGCTTGCTTTGAGTTTTTCTCCTTTCAGCTTCATTGAAAGCTCCTTTCTGGTGCACTGTGGCAAGAACAAAAGGTCTCATTGTCCCTTCTTCAAGCTGCTTCTGATGTTAACTACATTTATTGCAGCTGTTCTTGTTCGTCCTCTTTGCAAAGCATTGGCTTACCAACTGCTCTCTATATATGAAGAGGAATTTTGTTAGCTGGTTTAGCTCCATGGGAAGGACAGGAGACTCAGGGCCACGGTCATCCCCTGCAAGGGCTGGGTGGCAGGTTGTGTTACAGACCATGTGTAGGGCTCTGACCTGAAAAAGGATTCTCTGGGCATCTTCCTGATTCAAATTTGGATACAATTGATAAAGTCTCTGCCATTTTGGTAGTGGTGTAAGCAATTAAATGTAGGAGATGATAGGAGAACCATGAGGCAGCCTGTCTGCAGGCTCTGCTGTCGCTCACGCTGTGTGATTTCAGCCATCCTACACTTGCACCATGTGCTCTCCCCTCAAGCATAGCAATTTTGTAGGCTTGCCTAACGTCCAACCTTGTCTGTGTGTAGTGAAAGCAGGAGATCAAAGGAATGGAAGTGCTCCCTTTGCTAGCACTTCAATCAGTGATATGAGCAATTAAAATATGAATTAATCTGAGGAAGATGAAAATGCAGATTTTGAATAGGAGCCATTGGAGTCACCTTGAACTTGTGCTCAGTGCTGTTTAGCCTGGGTGATTAAAGACATTTACACTCTATTAAAACCCTTGCTGTTGTCATGTGAAGAACACCTTGTCAGCTGGGTGTCCTGCCTGCCTGCCATAAGGAGTAACCTTTCCATTGACTGACTCATCTATTAATTCAGAATAACTTAACAGTGTCACTGTGAAGAAGAAACAAACAGCCCAGTTTTCTGTGGCGAGGAGAGGCAGCAGGAGGCTGTTTCCTTCTGGCACAGTTATGACAGTAGACAACAGCAATTATCTTTGCCTTTGTCCTCAGATGATTGTCTTGGGCTCAGATGCTGTTGTCAGACTGTTTGGCTACCGTGGATTGTGCTTTAGGAAGGAGCATCTTGAACCCAGAGTGTGAGAATTGATTTCTTGGGGTCAGTGTTGGGCTTGTGAAGCCATCTGAGCGGTGGTCCACCCAACACTGGTGATGCCACCTGTGTGATGGGAGATGCTTCCTGCAGGACCATTTACTGTGGGTCAGACTCCTGAATAAAGTGGGACTGAGTTATTTAAAGAAAGAAAAAGGATTACTAAGAAAAGGAGAATGTCTTTATATGTCCTTGCTGTCAAAAAGGGAGTTATGGAGTCAGACCCTGGGAGAGACAGAAGACTGCTCCTTCCTAGTGTGTGCTGGAGGTGTTTTGAGAGACCTTTGGACCTCAGAAGAACAGAGTCCAGTAAGGAGCTGGTGACTGGAGCTAGGGATAATGCCAGGCCTTGGCAATGGCACACAAAAGGCTGCCTGCATGCTGTTGTCTGCTAATCACCACACAGAAAAGAAGCCTTAAGGAAAGGATTAATACCCCAGGAACACAGTGGGAACTTTATCTTATCCACAACCATAAGCATTGTAAAAAGAAAGCATATTAGTTCTATTTCCTATTTAAACAAAGCCTCATTTTGGGTTCTTAAACCACTTTGATGGTCTCCTGGTACCAGTAGCTTGAGCAGATCTACCTGAGAGATGTGGCTGCCTCATTTTCTGTCATAACAAGGTTTCCCAGGTAGTTTAAAATACATCTTTGAATAAATTGTCATTGTATGCAGAACAAAGGAATTTTCTTAACACAGAAAACTATCCAATGCTGGTTGTTTTAAATCATGCATGGCACTCAGAACATAGCTTAGCAATACACTGTGGTTGCTATCCACCATTGTCAGCTGTGCCAGGCCCCAAATCCCCAGCTTCTTTTTTTGTTTTTCTTAGCCCAAGAACCTCAGACAGTTGTAACTGATCTCAAAGATGTAAAAAAATCTGTGAACTGTTACTCTTCTCTGCTGCAGCCAGTAGATGCCACCAGTAGAAGCAGCCAGGCTGGTGAGGGTGGTAGCTCCCTTCCACTGGAGGACAGCAGAATTGCTGAGTGCTCAAGTGGACTGCAAAAAATAGAATATTCTGTAAACTGAGGCTTTCCATCCTTGGTTTTAAATTTCAGAATGTTTCAATGATGTGGAAAGACTGTAAATTCTCATCTTTTTATCCACTCACAAAATAAGGATGGCCTCAAGGGCAGAGGGCTCATTGCTGCTGCTTCTTGTGAGTGAAAACGTTTCTAGTGGCTGTTGGGGACCGCCCAGTTCTGGAGTTCCAAGCTAAGCTTTTGTTAGAAGGAATCATATGCATGTGGCATCCACAGAGGTTTGGTATTTCCCACTGATTCTAATAAGAAAACTTCCTGGAAAAAAGAATGCACTGGGAAAGGTGACAGAGTTTATGCCAATAAGCTGCGTGTAAAAATGTTAATCGCTTTCCCTTAGCTCTATAACTGGTTATTTCTAAGTATAACAGCCAGTAAAGATCCACTTGCATGTGAAAGCTTCTTTTTAGCTCTAGCTGGTGCTGAATTAGTTCCTAAATAAACCTCCAGCCATCACTTGAAAGGTCTGTGCTAAGTATATTATAATGGAACTCATAATAAACACATTTCCCTGAACTAATTTATATAGGATAAAGTACATCAGGTCTCTGTGTTAACCACTGAGCCAGGAGAGGCAAATGGAATTGAAACATTGCTTCTGTCATTTATACATGGGAGTGAGAGACACTCTTTCTCATTACAGGTGCTTTAGGGCTCTGTTTAAATAAAACACCTTCTGTTGGCTTGCCCTTGAACCCTGTCCCCTTCATCCAATTAAGCAGAGCAGTGTGAGAAGTGAAAGGCAGCTCAGAGCTCGCCCTGCAAACTGTAGGGCACTGTAAAGGCTCAGATCATGAGGGGTTTGAAAAGTTTAAATCAATCGTCTGTGGAAAATCAATTATGAAGCAGACCAGTTTGCCTTTGTGGTGAATGGAGCTGCTTCATCTGTGGAGTGCTTTCTTGTTCAGAAAGAATCATATTTGAGGTCTAGGGCAGCAAATATTGGGAGAGAAACTGAACGACTTCCTACTTAATGATAAGCAAAGTGCCAGCCAGAACTGCTTGCAGACCACTGAGCGCAGTGCTCCAGCTGATGGTAGCAGTTCTTTTACTTTCATGTCTCTTGTGCTGATGTGCTTCAGGTGTTCCAGTAAATGCACTGATCCTTCTTCACCCTGTTTCCTTGACAAAACGTCTGCTTGACAGTGGAAGTTACTGCAGCGCATACAACAGCTCAGCAACTTCCCAGCCAGTAATGGTTTCATTTGAGCCTGTGTTTAATAAATTTAGAATGTTCTTCAGCGTTCACAAATGGTCAATGACATCACAGGATGTTAGACGTTGCTAATGAGAAAACTCTCATTAACTTTAATTTCAGAGTTAGCCCTTAGATCTGGGTGAGTTCCCTTGTCTCTGAAGCACAGGACCTGATTGATCCAGAATACTGCAAAATGCTGCTTCTGTCAAATTTTTCCACACAGCTTGATTCTAGCTTTGCCTCTCTTTGGAGAATCATAGAATCAACCAGGTTGGAAGAGACCTCCAAAGAGGTGATGAATACAGTATTGAGTGCAGGAAATTGCAGCGATAGAAAGGAAAAGGATTAAGGGAACATTTCCAGATCTAAAGAACCAATTTCATTATGAGAGTGATCAGACATGAGCAGAGGACCAGGGAGGTTGTGGGGTCTCTGCCAGTGGAGATATTTTTAAAAGACAGGGTCCTTAGCATTCTGATCTGGTTGGGACAGCTTTGAGCAGGAGGTTGGCTTGAAGACCTCCAGAGGTTCCTTCCAACCTAAATTATTCAGTGATCCAATTTCTTGCCCGGTCCCACATCCATCCTGCAGCTGTCCAGTGGTGAGAGAATGTATGACCAATAAGTATCATTAGGAACATTTCCTGTTGGTGGTGTGTGTTTAATGCTCTCCAGTGCTTAAAGATCATTCAGAACAAATAAGAATCCTCAGCAAAACGAATTAGTGTCAACAGTAAGTAATTTGATTTTCCTGTGCATCAGACATCTCCAAGGAAGCAAAGGCAATGCACTGCTTCCTGTTATTAAATCACAAGTTTCAACTGTGTGGTATTTTGCTCTGAATACTCAATACTAACTCTGGCAGCAGCAGAGTGTCTTGGAAAGAGAGAAATGTGAATTGTTGTGAAAAAAATACAGCTTCACTCTTAAACATCTACCAGTCAACTCATCAGTTTCATTGAAGTGTACCCAGTCTTAGAGAAGAACCACGTAAAGCTAACAACAGAAAGCAGATTCTGGTCTCTTCTTTCATTCATTTTGCTTCCTTCATCCAAATTTATGTTGTTTTTTTTTTTTCTTTCTTAGGGGGATATTTTTCTGATTTCTGTGATACTTGATAGGATGCAATGAGGACAAGGGAGGTTATTCTTCTGTACTCAACACTGGTCAGGCCACACCTTGAGTACTGTGCCCAGTTCTGGGTTCCTCAATTCAAGAGAGATATTGAGATACTGGAATGTGTCCAGAGAAGAGTGACAAAGCTGGTGAGGGGCTTGGAAACAAACCCTGTGAGGAGAGGCTGAGGCAGCTGGGGGTGTGCAGCCTGGAGAAGAGGAGGCTCAGGGCAGAGCTCATTGCTGTCTACAACTACCTGAAGGGAGGTTATAGCCAAGTGGGGGTTGGTCTCTTCTCCCAGACAACCAGCAACAGAATGAGGGGACACAGTCTCAACTTGTACTAGGGGAGGTCTAGGCTGGATGTTAAGAGGAAGTTGTTGGCAGAGAGAGTGATTGGCATTGGAATGGGCTGCCTGGGGAGGTGGTGGAGTTGCCGTCCCTGATGATGTTCAAGAAAAGCCTATATGGGGCACTCAGTGCCATGGTCTGGTTGATTGGCTGGGGCTGTGTGCTAGGTTGGACTGGATGATCTTGGAAGTCTCTTCCAACCTGGTTGATTCTATGATTCTATGATTTTATGAGCAATAAAGGGAAAATTGTGGCAGAATCATATAGTTATGAGTGCCACTGAAGTTCTCATTTGTTTGCTATCATTTCATTGACAAAGCCTGACTTAGGAGAAATTGTCAATGGATTTTCAGGCATTGGAATGGGCTGCCCAGGAAGATGGTTGGGTCACTAACACTGCATGTCATAGAATCATAGAATCATAGAATGGTTTAGGTTGGAAGGGACCTCAAGGATCATCCAGCTCCAACCCCCTGCCATAGGCAGGGACACCTTCCACTAGAGCAGGCTGCTCAAGGCCTCATCCAGCCTGGCTTTAAACACCTCCAGGGAGGAAGCATCCACAACCTCCCTGGGCAACCCATTCCAGTGTCTTACCACCCTCACTGTAAAGAACTTCCTCTTAATATCCAGTCTAAATCTCCCCTCTTCCAGCTTAAACCCATTCCCCCTCGTCCTGACATTACTAGACTTTGTCAATAGTCCCTCCCCAGCCTTCCTGTAGGCTCCCTTCAGATACTGGAAAGCCATGTCATTGAAAGCTGTTTGGATGTGGTGCTTAGGGAATATGAAACTTGTAGAGTACAGATATTGGTTGGACTTGGTGATCCTGAGGGTCTTTTCCAACCTGAATGTTTCTGTGATTCTGTGATTTCTACTGCTGGGGATGGGGTACGGAATTTAATTTAATATGGTGACAGGGAAAATGAAACACTTCAGCTTGTCTTCATTGCCCAGGAAACATTGTCTTGCCATCATGTTATGCTGATGCTACAAGTGCTCCTTGGCTGCACTAAGTGCCAAGGTGGAGTAAAAACAGTCTACTTGTTGGGTTAAATCAGACACAGACCATACAAGTTGTGCTACTGTTCTAACAGCAGCAGGATAACTTCGGGAGTCGTTTCCATAAAAAATCAGTTCAGAAGGGATGAGTGGTTATGAAACTGAGGATCTTGATTGTATTTCTGGTCCTCATTACATTCTGAAGTGTGATGGAGAAAATGGAAAGGCGGAAGAGGATGAAACTCCACTTTGGAACTATTGAGCAGTGAGGGCCACGAGGATGAGCAAAGGGCTGGAGCAGCTCTGCTATGAGGACAGATTGAAAGAGTTAGGGCTGTTCAATCTGGAAAAGAGGAGGCTCCCAGGTGACCTTCTTGTGGACTTCCAAGATCTGAAGGGGGCCTACAAAAAAGCTGGGGAGGGACTTTTTAGGCTATCAGGGAGTTGCGTCATGCTCTTCTTCTTTTGTGTTGTCCTCCTCCTCTTCCTGCTCCACTCCTACCCCTTCCCTTCTGCGTCGTGCCCTGTTGCGTCGTGCCCTTCCTGTTTTGTCCCCTCCTGCTTCTTCCTGCTTCATCGTTGCCTATTGCATCGTGTAGCCTTCTTTTTCCCTTTCCCTGCTTTGAGGCAAACATGATGAGGTTGGGGAGGCCATGGAGGGTTTGGGGAGAAATGGTGGGCTTTGAGATTGACAGGGTGGTCTTGGGTGGGCATGGGTGGGCATGGGGTAACATGGAAATGACACAGAGGAAGAGGATGGGTTTGAAGTAGAAGATGAGAGCCCACAAGAGTGTGCTTGGGTAAAAGAAGGGGAAGAGAGTGGTGAAGTTTTGAAAGAAATTGACCAAGGCAGTGGTGAAGTCACCATGGCTGGGGGAGTTGAAGAAGCGTGTGGGTATTGCGCTTCAGGATACAGTTTAGTCTCCCTGGTAGCGAGGTGACAGTTGGACTCAATGACCTTCAATGTCTTTTCCAACCTTCTTGATTTGAATGATTTTGAATGATTTAAATGACTAGGGGGAATGGAGCAAAGCTGGAGGTGGGGAGATTGAGACTGGATATGAGGAGGAAGTTTTTGAGCGTGAGAGTGGTGAGAGGCTGGAATGGGTTGCCCAGGGAGGTGATTGAGGCCCTGTCCCTCGAGGTGTTTAAGACCAGGCTGGATGAGGCTGTGGGCAGTCTGCTCTAGGGTAGGGTGTTCCTGCTGCTGGCAGGGGGGTTGGAACTAGATGATCCTTGTGGTCCCTTCCACACCTGACTGATTCTGTGTGATTAATGAGAGATCTACCCATAGAAACACCTAACACAAGAAGCAAGCAGACCAAAAACCAGGGAAGACAGCTCATTATGTGAGTAACCTGGTCAGGCAAAAGGAGTGGAGTAAGTGGTGACTCATNCCCCCCCAATCTTCTATTTCATTGTTGAATAAAGTATAATTGAGATGATTTTAAAACATTGCAGTTCTCACACTCACATTTATCACAAATTACTTATTTGCTTATCACAAATACTTCTTTAGGACATCACCAAAAAATTCCCACAGGAACCCCTTGTCCCTCGTCAAGAGCTGTAGAGCAAATGTTGTAATTACAAGTTGGCACAAGTTAAATTGATTGCCCACTGGTCTGTTTTTAATTAGAATCAGGCAAGCTTGGTAATCATCTAACATGTCCAGGAAAGCTGGATGAGTGTAGAAATGCACCCATGCATTTGATTGATTTGAGTTAAAAGTCCAACTCCTGAAATGAAACCCATAAAAACCAAAGCACGTTCTGGGACCTGAGATTCACTTTCACACACAGAGTGCCAGTGGTCCCAAACTTCTTGTCCTATGGATACAGGGAACAGGCAAGAATATTTAATAGTAAATATCTTACTGATTTTAGAGAAGTAATTATTTTAGAACAGAGTGGGAGACAAGACTTTATAATTGCTTATTTCCTGTGGTGTTGTAGCAGTCACCACCACAAAAACATCTCTGAGACACAGAGGGTGAAATCCATCTCTCCTTCATGTCAGAACGTGCTCTGCCAGATTGAATTTGAAGCCCAGCACAGGGGCTTCAGTGCCTTCAGTGACATTTGCAACAGATCTCCCATTTTCTGTTGTAGGCATGGAATATACCAGGGTGTCTCAGCAATCCTAGCACAGTATTGATTGGAAAATGCTGGAGAAGGGTTGAGTTCAAACGCAAGCAGTGTATATTAAAGTAGTTGCAGATGGGCGCAGCACATGCTGATAGCATGGAAAGGGTTTCCATGCAGGGAAGATGTGGACAGAGCCAAAGAACTACAGATGCAGTGCTAGAATTCTCATTAGGACAGGCTTTAAATCAGTCTGGAATTGATTCTGACCACTCTCTGGAGATCAGATGCTGTGGTGGACACCAGGTAAGGCTGGGCCTGACACGCATGTGGGTAAATGAGATCCCAGCTACCAAAAGTGTCAAGTCATATCTAGCTTGAAGTTCCTCAGAGTGAGGCTTTCTGCTGTCAAGAAAGTTACTTCACTGTAACAAGTACTAAATGTGTATTTAGATGCCCATCTTTTAAGCACCTAAGATCAAAAGTCAGGCTGCAGGTTTGATCTCCTGTGACTTGTGTTTCCTCTCTGCTATGATTGGTGAAACCACTTTCAGTAGCTGTTGTGGTCCCTCAAGGAGAAGCTGTTTTCCTGCCTCTAAAAGTCAGTTGAGGTGGGACCAGACCTTGCCAGGGGCACAGAGCCCAGAGTGTTTATAAAAAGGGATAAACAAGAAGTCTTGGCTGACATGGGCATCTCATTCACTCGACTTTTCTGAGACCAAACAACCTTAACCCTCAGGCTGGAGAACAGATTGCCAATGGCTTTGTGATGTGACAGCATAAAAGGAGAGTAGAAGAGAACAGTTCTCAGAGGATAAAATTTGGGAGACAGTAGTATTCTGCTGGTAGCCCCTTGTCTTGGAGGACTGCTTTGCAGTGTGCAGAGCCTGCCATCAAGGCCTCTGCTCCACAATTCTGGCACTGTGCCTCCTCATGCCAGCATTGTAAGTCCACTCGCAGCTCTAGTGCTAGTTTCTAAGTGGGAAGTAATGCAGCATTAGCCATTACTAGTGCTCTCTTTTTCCCCAGCTCCTGGGGAAAAGCTTAACATGATCTCCCTTGTATCTCCTTTATGCTCTCAACCTCTCAGCAGAGGATTTCCTCTGTTTCTGTGTTGCTTCTGCTTGGAGGAAACATTTTCTCTGTGCCCACTTTCTTATGCCTTTTTGTGATTGCACTCCACTCTGCTCTGCCATATTAGACCTGCTGAGGTGGCTTTCTTCTTCCATTTTAATACTGGAAAAGTGGCTTGCCCTTATTAATGTCCCCACTGGTACAATAAGAGCCACAGCACAGGGATGTTGATATGAAGCTGACTTATTATCCAAGGCTGCAATAACAAGTATTTCTATGTGATGAGACTGCGGTAAAAAGCATGAAGGAGAGACACTAATTGCCCTTTAAACAACTCAAGTCTAATACTCTCCTGCTGTTAATTTTTCATTTTCCTGAGCTCCACAATCACTGGAGTAGTGTGGTTTGGGGAGGTTGGGATTCTATTGGCTTAGAAAACAGTAAAGACTTTAATAAACCAATCTGTACAGTGGCATGGAAGTGATACAGAGAAGAAACAGGCAGATGGTGGTGTCGCGATGAAGGGCTGCTGTTGGGCTGGGGAGGCAGCTT
Organism: Tricholaema leucomelas; assembly: GCA_013400475.1. Classification (NCBI taxonomy): domain Eukaryota; kingdom Metazoa; phylum Chordata; class Aves; order Piciformes; family Lybiidae; genus Tricholaema lacrymosa; species Tricholaema leucomelas. Next base: position 1,150,976 of record WAAF01005021.1, on the reverse strand, counting down.
TGTTTCATCTGTGAGCCAAAGCCTCTGTTGCTCAGGTATCTTCCCTTGCCTAATTAAATTGTCTGTGTGCTTAGGTGGAGAGAGATGCAAAGTGCAGCAAGAGTGTATGGTGCTTACATAACCGAAGTGATTTCTGCAGCAATCATGGCACGAGTTAGCTAATGGCAGGGTATGGAGGCCTCCTGCTGACTTTCCATTACCTTGTAATTTTCAGCTTGTTCACTGTTGCAAGCAAGCCCCTCTGTCTTGTAATTCCTCCAACATTCATGCCTCATCTTCTGCAGGCTTCAAGTATATAAGATGCTTTCTGCTGGGGGATTTATTGAGATAAGTTATTGAAGTCAAGCAGTGAGGCAAGCATCCAATATTATGTTATTCATCTCTGAATTTATGTTCCCGCTTTCTTTTGAAGGTCTAATGTAATCACAAACAATTTGTTTTGTATATGTTTAAAAATTCATCATTTTCTTGTACAATGGGAAAAAAAACCCAGCACTTGTAGCTCATTAGTGGTGGGATTCACAAAACATCTGGCTTTTCCTTTTGATGTAATTTCTGTGTGACTAGAATTTCGCCTTCATTTCGAGCAGTTCAAATGAGGAGGTACAATCGCTCCGCCAGAAACCCATTAAATGTGCCCATGAGTCAGCTCATGTAATCTTCCAAGTGCATTTGAGAGAATGAGAATCGTTTTTTTTCCCTCTGCTGTGTTCTGATCAGCTTCCAGGGATGTGGGAGAAGCCTCTTCTGATGGACCTCTCACAGGGAGAGTCGCTGTTTCTTGACTCTCTTTGCCTCACCATTAAACCCACTGGATCTCCACGTGCTTGGTGCTGCACAAGCACTTCAGAGAAGTGTACTTAGTAATGAGTTTGCTGCACAAAAGGTCAGGTCTTGGGGTTGTCCCTACCCTACAGCAGCTGATGTCAGCAGAGATGTTAAGGGCCTGATTTATGAGTGTCTCAAGCACATAAATACTCCACAAGGTACCAACTCATTTCAGGGAAACTTACTGCTTCTGGAATGAACCAGACTCTTAGCAATGTGGCCAATCTCGCTTGGGATGCCTGTGGTCGAGCTGGGAATTCACCAGGCTGCTGCCTTCCCATTCCTTCACCACAGGCCAACCACATATTTTTGAGGAGCTGACATTCGACTGTAAGCTGAATGTTCAGAAAGAATAAAAAGACCCCAGGAGCCACAGCAGATAAGAGTCAAGTGCTGATCACAAGTAACGCTGCTGGTGTAAAGCATGGGCAAGGTCTTTAGGGCTTACTCCAAAGCATACTGGAGTCAGAAAGAGTCTCTTCTAAATGTCAGGTCAGGAACTTAACTACTGCTGTCTCAGATCTTAGAACAGTTGCTGCTGTGTACTGCTAACATAATACTGATTTTCTTCCAGGGCAACAAATCGCACTGCCCAGGCTGATAGGTAGGAAAATGTGACCAGACAGCAGAATCACCAAATATACAGAAATGGTGAAATATCCTGGGTCTGCAAAATCCTGCATTAAGCTGGATGTATTTTCCTTTGCACATGATTAACAATATTCTCGAGCTGCTCAGTTGCTCCTGAGAAGAAAGGTGAGAAAGCAGCCGCAAGCTCAGTGCAGAGGAGGGTTGCCTGCCTAAGTGACTCAGCAGCAGCTGAGAGCTCCTCATTCCACCTCCTGCCTTGCCGGTTTGTGCATTTATTGAGCTTAATCCACATCCAGCCTAGGGGAAGCTTCAGAAATTTAGTGAAGATCTGCCCCTTCTTGAGGTGGCTTCTACAGGCTGCACATGAGCTCTTTGCATAAATGTTTCTATTTCCAAATAGGTGTGCAAAACATTTTTGGGTCTGCCCTGTCACTAAGAGATGCCCACACTTAGCCTGTGATTAGTTTCATCCAGTAACCATATTGCTTTGATCTGTACTGCAGCTCAGGTGTCTTTGGATGTGTAAATGTGCTGCTGCTGAGAGACAGAGACAGCGCTGTACTGGTGGATCATCTCTGCTTCCATTTTATACCTACTTCTCTTGTTATTTATTGGCTTCTATATATATCCTGTTAGTCTGTCGGGTTGCAGTTTAGACTCCCAAGGGAAAATCTCATTTCCAAGGTGCATTCACTGGTTACAGTATCCTGAAAAGAGGTTTCTTTGGCATGGGCCATCACTTGTGCTGTCTCCAGCTGCTTGATCACCCTCATGGCAATCATGTCAGACAGAAAAACGTGACTTTCCCAGAGGACTCCCTCTTTGCTGTGGGGCAAAAAGGATTTACAGGCAGTAAAAAGTCAAACTGAAACCTATCTGAGCATATGCTGGCAGTGGGGGCTGGCACAGGAGTCAAGTGCCAGGACCTCAGGGCCATTCAGGTCAAGTACAGTGTGAACACAGTTAATGAGGTTTGGGTTTCTAGCTCCTATGATTACTTTTTAATGCCTCTCTCGAAATACTGCAGCTGGTCAAGGGGGCACTTCTTGCCATCCTATATTTAAGCTTTCACATTAAGAACAAGGGGTTGTGTTAGGAATGCTGTAGAGAAGCCACAACGATTTCTGCCACCTGTCCCCAGCTTCCCCTGCCCAGGCATTTGCCCGTCCTGGGAGAAGGTCAGTTCAGAAAGTCACAGAGCAGAGCTGGTAAAAGCCACAGAGCTTGGCTGACTTCAGTCCAGCCATGGCTGTGGACACAGCTGAGGCTGGGTCTCCTCCATCCAGCTCCCAGCGTTTGGGAGGTTACGCTTTATCATATTTACATATGGCTGAAAGGCTACAAGCTGCAAAGCTAAGAATCAACAACTTCAGCTATGATCTTGGGCAGTAAGATCTTGGGCAGTAATTTGGGAGCTGAATTTATTCTCTTGTCATTAAATATGTCTGAAGGAGGCTACTTATTCTGTTTAAAGGCTTCTATGTGCATATCACATTCAGGTGCTCTGTTAAATCTGCCCTAATTGTTCTTGCTTTGCTCTTAGCCACCAACTACTCATGCACTCAAGCAAAATTTTTTCTTGACCTTTTAACTGTACATATAATGTAGTGTCCTCCAGCAGTTGGTCCACTCAGTTAAAACTCTAGAAGGCATTTGTGAGGCCAGAACAAAATTCTCCCAGTAGTGGAGCTTGCAGACACACACCAGAAACTATTACACACCACAATGTCGCCTTTATAAGGACTAGAGTTACAAGGGGATTCAAAGACATATGATTAACCCACAGTTAATATTTTTGTGTTAAAAAATGTCAGGAAACATCATAATCAGATCAGCAGTGAATTGTTCACTGCTACTAAAAGCTGTGCTGGGCTGTGCTGTGCTTACAGTAACCTGGCAATTTGAAAACGTCTGATTTTCAAAAAGCCAGCCCTGTGTTTTGGGCTGAACTGTTGCTTTTCATCATTTCTTCTCGGTAAGGCATGGTATTGTAGACTCTTTTGTTGCTTAGGAAACCTTCTAAAGCAGTGTTTCTCTGCCTACCTCTGGAATTTGTACTCTGGAGAATATCCTAAAGGTTCAGGAATGCCAACATTGTTCTATCAAAACAAGACTTTGAGAACAGTGAAAATGTGTGCACCAAGTTTAATACTGATAATAACTGACCTCCAAGTTCTACTAAGAGGAATAGGATTGCTTTGCTTGTATTTACTCAGAGCTTTCTCTAGTAGTTGTTTGGGGTTTTTTTGTAGATAAAGAGTAGTATTTCAAGAACAAGAAAAGCCTGGATGAGGCACTTAGTGCCATGGTCTTGTTGACTGGGTAGGACTGGGTGCTAGGTTGGACTGGATGATCTTGGAGGTCTCTTCCAACCTGGTTGATTCTATGATTCTATGATCTGGTTGCAAAGTTCAACTCACTGTTTCTAGCTTGCTGTGTGTATTTTGGGGTTCTCTGAATGTGTTGCAGATTTATAAGCTGAAATCTATCACATTTTAAACAAACTGTAGCTTGGAAAGCTTTTGCTTCTATGTCAAGAGCTTCTACTTACTGGGCAGACCATACTTTGAGGTAATTTAGAAAACCCTTGTTGGTGACTTGACACAGAAGAGGTCAGATGGACTCCTATCTCCTTTGATTCAGGTGTAGTCAGTATAGAATCATAGAATCAGTCAGGGTTGGAAGGGACCACTAGGAGCATCTGGTTCCATCGCCCTTGCCATGGGCAGAGACACCTCACACTAGATCAAGCTGGCCAGAGCCTCATCCAGCCTGGCCTTAAACACCTCCAGGGATGGGGCCTTGACTGCCTCCCTGGGCAACCCTTTCTAGGTCTCACCACCCTCATGCTGAAGAACTTATTTCTAACATCCAGTCTGAATCTAGTAATTTCTAGCTTTGTTCCATTCCTCTCAGTCCTACCACTGCCTGACAGCCTAAAAAGGCCTTCCTCAACTTTCATGTAGGCCCCCTTAAGATACAGAAAGGCCATGAAAAGGTCACCTTGGAGCCTTCTCTCCAGACTGAACAGCCCTAACTCCCTCAGTCTCTCCTCATAGGAGAGCTGCTCCAGCCCTCCAGTCAGTCTTTGTTCCTAAAACTTGAGAAGTTTGAAACCCAGATGCACTTCCCTGTGAAGTCTGGGTCTTGTCATGAGACCACAGGACTCTACTACTGCCTCTGTCAGCAGCAAAATGTGTTTCCTTAAACTGGCTGCCAGTGGTACAGGCAGAGGGCGAACATACACACACACAGAGGTGTGCAGAGACTCATGTCTGTGTTTCCCTGGAGCAGGGAGTGGAGAGAGATTTCGGTGCAGCAGATGGTGAGGACATTACATCGTGTGTCAGTGGGGAGAGCGAATGACAGCTTGCTGTGGAATGCAATAACCCTAAAAGGCAGAAAAAGAAGAGAACTGCTAGCACACTCCCTTCTCCATGTGTGGTATGCTTCAGATATTGTTTAATACTCAGGTCTTGGTTATTTTGCTCCAATGTGTAAAAAACATTTGTACAGCCTCTCATCAGCAGCAGACTCCTGGGATGCACAGAGCTGTTAGGTTCAGGTCTCCAGGAGTCCTGTGTGGTCTCTGATACATCTGTGGAATGTTTACAGCACATGGTGTGTGGAGGCAGGTTGGATGATCACCATAGTCTCTTCTGGCCCTGAAGCCTATCAATCCCTGTCCACTCATGGCATGAGTGCCTTGACACAGCTTTTTGGTGAGGAAAGGGGAGGCCAAGCCTGGCTTTGCAGTGGCATTAGCAGTGGTGCACAGACAGCTTTCTACAGCCCCCATGCAGCAGTAAACACAACCATGGTCTTGATTCAGTGAAGACATCTCTGGAGATTTTCAGTGCCCACCCAGACACCTGTGCAACCTGTCCTAGGTGAAAGGAAGGGCAACTGACATCAGCTACTTGGACCTGAGTAAGGCATTTGACCCTGTCCCACATGACATCCTGGTCACCGAACTGGAAAAACACAGACTTGCTGGGTCAAGCACTGCTGGATAAGGAACTGACTGGATGGTCACATGCATGGTGATCAAGGGCACAGTGTACACCTGGGGACCAGTGCCAAGTGGCTCCCTCAGGGGTCAGTTCTGGCACCAGTGCTGTTTAACATCTTTGTCAGTGACATGGACAGAGGAATCAGTGCACCCTCAGCAAGTTTGCAGATGACACCAAGCTGTGTGGCACAGTCGACTTGGTAGAGGGCAGGGATCCGTCCAGAGGGACCTGGACAGGCTGGAGAGGTGGGCCCAGGCCAACCTGCTGACATTCAGCAAGGCCAAGTGCAGGGTCCTGCACCTGGGTTGGCACAATCCCAAGCACAGATACAGGCTGAGTGGGGAATGGCTGAGAGCAGCCCTGAGGAACGAGACCTAGGGTCAGGTTCATGAAAAGCTCAATGTGAGCTGGCAGTGTGAGTGCAGCCCAGAGAGCAGCAGTGTGCTGGGCTGCAGCAAGAGCAGTGTGGCCAGCAGGGCTAGGGAGGGGATTCTCCCCCTTTACTCTGCTCTCATAAGACCCCACCTGGAGTCCTGTGTGCAGTTCTGGAGCCCCCAACATGGGAAGGATATCAAACTGTTGGAGCAAGGCCAGAGGAGGCCATGATCAGAGGGCTGCAACAGCTCTGCTATGAGGACAGGCTGAGACAGTTGGGGCTCCTCAGCCTGGAGAAGAGAAGGTTTTGAGGAGACCTTGTAGTAGCCTTCCAGTATGTGAAGGGGGCCTACAGGAAGGCTGGGGAGGGACACTAGGGGTGAAACACTGTCATAGGTTGCTCAGGGAGGTTGTGGATTCTTCCTTCCTGGAGGTGTTCATGGCCAGGTTAGATGAGGTCTTGAGCAACCTGTTCTAGTGGGAGGTGTCCCTGCCTATGGCAGGAGGCTGGAACTGGCTGAGCTTTGAGGTCCCTTCCAACCTAAACTATTCTGTGATTCTAACTTGGCAGAGATGCTGGACTGGATGATTACCACATGTTTTTTCCAACCCCTGCCATGCTGGGATTCTGGGATCTTGCAGTGCAGCTCACACATTTAGGTGACAAGGGAGGGTTTGGACCTATGCTTCCTTCTGCCAGGGATAGTTTTGATGCAAGGGTTTTCTGCAGCACTATTTTTTTCAGTGCTGTGTTTCCACATCTCATATTATGTGTAAGACAAACCCTCTGTCTGCTACACAGCTAACCTCCTTTATCTCCCCATCTTCGCTTCTGGTTACAGAATCATAGAATCACAGAATGTCAGGAGCTAGAAGGGACTTCAAAAGCTCATCCAGTCCAACCTCCCTGCCAGAGCAGGATCACCTAGACAAGATCACATAGGAACACGTCCCCAGGTGGGCTTTGAATATTTCCAGAGAGGGAGACTCCACAACTCCCCTGGGCAGCCTGTTCCAGTGCTGTGTCACCCTCATAGGGAAAAAATTCCTCTTCATGTTTAAATGAAGCTTCCTATGCCTCAGCTTTCACCCATTGCCCCTTGTCCTCTCACTGGGCATCACCAAGCAAATCCTGGCTCCTTCTTCCTGGCACTCACCTTTTACATATTTATAAACATTTATTACCTGAGGACTTGGTTTAAAGGATCAGTATTTGCAAAGGGAGATGAATTGCCTGAGGTGCTGTTGAATCTAGGTCTTAACATAAGGACTTTCATTCAGTTATTTGTTTATCCACTTACTTTTTGCACCTTCTTGTAAACACATGGCTGTAATGACTGTGAAGCATGCTGCTGTTTGAAGCACTACCCTGGTAAAACATGACAGCTTTTGTCTTTCCTTGGTGCTTTCAGAGCTTTGGATGGAAGATTATTCATCATGAGACTCATGAGAGCCTGGAATTGGTTGCCCAGGGAGGTGGTTCAGGCCCCATCCCTGGAGGTGTTTAAGGGCAGTCTGGATGAGGCTCTGGCCAGCCTGACCTAGGGATCTGCTCATGGCAGAGGGGTTGGAACTAGATGATTCTTGTGGTCCCTTCCAAACCTGACTGATTCTGTGATTCTGTTCTATGAAGATGTAGAATTAAAAAGTGATCTCATTATTCTCTGTTGTGCATTAACAAAACCTTGGCACTAACACGGCAAATATGGACGGATACAAAAATGATTGCTTGGTGCAAGTTGGATTTGGATTTTTCCTCTCACGTTATTATCTGGATGCTGAGGGGAATATTAGTGAACGATGCCATGGGAAAGTAGGTCAACATCAAACCTGGAATGGAGGGGAAATGTGGTAAAAATGCAGAAGAGTGACCCTCTTGGAAATGGGCAGTTGAAAGATGTGCTGAAAGTACAATGAGGACGATCCAACATCTCTCTGCTCGTGCTTTTGAAGAGCTCGATGGTGGAGCAGTTGTGTGGTATATGTCCTTTAGGGAAGAAAAAAAGAAGAAGAAACCCTGTATTGGTTTACACAGAAAAATAAAATGTTTCTGTTGCTGCAACTGTGACAATAAATACAAAAATATTTCAGGAGCTTCTGGCTCTCAACGTGACAGGCCAAGGGGATATGTGTCCTGGAGGAGAACCTCCCCCGGGGGTGGCAGAGGATTAATGACTGCACTGCTGAACCATGGACAATGCACAACATTAGAAGGGCTTTGCTGTAATGAAACCTTCAGCCTTCCACTGCCTCACAGACTCTGAATAGCAGCTGCCAGCACTGTGGAGAAGCTTGGCACAATGGAAAAAATGTCAGGCTGAAAAAGTGGAGCTGGAGTTTAAAGGTACTAAAGAGATAGGAAGGGGAGGGGGAAAGTATGCGAGAGATGAAGCTGTTGGGTTGTTTGGTTTGTTTTTTTTTTCCCTTTGGTAACAACTGGCTGCAACATTCCTGGTCAGGAAAGGCATCATTCTGGGAAATGAGGTTTGCATGGGGGGATTTCAGTGATTTCTCCCAAGCACTGGCTCTGCAGCCTGCCTTTTATAGCCGTGGGGAAATGCCATGGCTAATCCATCTTCCTTTTTGTCTTATCTTTATTTCTGGGCCGGCAGTGATGAAGTGGAGCCTCATCATGTGAGGTGCCATCCCAGCAGAGACTAAACACATTCCTCCTGCACTGCAGGATGGCTACAGTGTCAGAGAAGAGACAAAGCTTATGTAAAGCTGAGGAAAGCAGGGAGGATAAATGAGGTGAAGTGCTAGTGTACCACCTGTCCTCCTTAATGTCAAGAGCTATGGGAAAGCTTAAAACACATCGGACTCAACACTTTCGCTAAACTTCACTGTTCCACAGTTAAAATGGATTTGAAAAGGAGGAAAATGTCATTTTTCCTCACAGGTGTTGTCAGGAGTGTTGACTCAGTTGACTCTGCAGTTTGGAACAGTGTTGGTCTGATTTAGCTCTGGAGAATGAATAAATACCAGTGAGCACACAAGGGAACTTTTGGACTAAGCTGTTGCGAACCACTTAAGATTAGTCAGGAAACTGGAAAGGAATTTTCCCATGGCAAGCCTGATAAATGCTCAGATAGTATTTGAGATCCAAAACCTGTTCCGTTATAGATGCACTCATGTGCAAAACTCTGAGGAAAGTAGGATCTTTGGAACAGAAGGAAAAAGAACTAAAATGAAAAGGAGATGTGGCTGTTCCATTTGCTTATTGCATCTTCTTTAACCTTTTTAACAGCTGACATATATTTCCAGCACTGTGTCAAGGACATTGCATAACCTGATAAACCTGAGGAAGAGAGAGGTGACGCCTGGTCTCGATAAAGTCAGGGAATATAGACTTTCCTGACCTTAAATGCAATGCCTTTCATTGGCCTGATATTTAAGAGAATAACCTCTAGCACAACACATCTGCTTCAGTGCCCTGATACTATATCTGCCTGCAGCATCCCTTGGGGTTTTAGCTTCATATACCTTTTGCTTTTTAGGAGCCACAGCTTTGTCTCTCTTTTGAATACCTCTCTGCTTTCCCCCTTGAGTAGGCACTACAGTATTGGCTCTGAGCTAGAAACCCTCTGTGACCCTTCTTCATCCCCTCAGCTGCTTGTCCTATGGGGTGGGGGTACCACCATGCATCTAAAAAGTGTTGGCATATTCTATGGGTTTGGCTCTAAATGGCCTGGAGTGAAGTCAGCTGAAGTGCAGGTTACCAGTGTGGTGCTCAAGTGCTAGCTTAGTCTTAGCACTCCTCTTCTGCACATGGATAATTGATGCTGGAACAAGTGTGAAATGAAGTGATAGAAACTTGGGACAGCTTCCTGGATAGCTGCTTTCCCTTACACAGCTGAGATCAGGACCAGAGCTTGCTCTGTGCTCCAGAGAGGAGTGTGATCAGATGAAGGGCAGATTGCATTGGTTTACTTTGGTTCATATCGCATTGGATGGCTTTTCCTCCCTGCTGCTTCTAACAAAGGCAGCTCTGTGCATTGCACAGCAAGTCGGAATTTGATTTTATGGACTTGACACGGATTTCATTCCACATGGATTTGCATAAAACAGCTAATGGTTTGTGCTGTGATAATGCAAAAGTCAATAATAATGTTGTAGGGGGAAAAGGATGGATCAGTGTAGAATGAGAATGCCAACCAGGAATCTCATGACCTAGAGAGAGCAGGCTGGAAGAAAGCCAGTGCATGCCGACAAAAGAGTACCTTGCTGCTGGCACAGAGCAGAAACCCCAGAGAGCTCAGCAGAGAGGCACTGCCTGCAAGGTGGCTGCATGCCACCCCAAGAAAGAGATATGACATGTGGGGGAACCAGGAACCATTTAGGAAAGAAAAGAAAGATATTTTATGTGAATAATAAGGCAGAAAGCTTTGGCTTATTTATCTGCTTTTGAATTTTAATGATCAGTTCGAGTGATAATTACAGAATTTCTATATTTATATAAAACCAGCACATAAAATAGCACAATTTGATATTTATGAAGTGCCAGTTTTCCATAAATACAGAGATTTGTTAATGAGCACTGGGAACTATTCATTAAAATTCAGAAGTAGATAAATAATGAATAGGAATTGCTGTTTATTCATTAAAATCCTTTAAAAAAAAAAGGGAAGAAAAAAATGAAAAAAAAAAAGGAAAACTATCTCCTCACTTACTCTTGATGAATCCAGCCTGTTTTATAAGCCATTTGTTTTAATTAATGCCATTTGACACTATTAGTGCCAGAATAGCAGAGAGTCATTTGCACATAGCAGGCTCTAAGTAGGACTGCATTAAAGCTATCCAAAGCCCCAGGATGAAACCAATTTGGGCCCAGTATGAACATCCTTGACTGCCCTGGTTGGAGGTACATCCCCAGTGCAGTAGGAAGGGTCAATCAGTCAATGCCTGCATGATGCTGGTTCCTGTGTAGACCTACTGCCTCTCCACAGGGGGTCTGCACTGCTTCTGAAGGAGGATTTATCCTACTCCAAAGGAAGGCTTTGCTGGTAAAATCTCAGCAGAAGAGTAGATTTCAAAGAAAAGGCCCAGTCTGAATTTGGAACAGGTCAGAGAGTTTGTGTCAAGCTATCTGCAAACTCAGCCAAAGTTAAATATTGGCTCTATCTGGATCCTGTGTTTATGAAGTTTACATCTGTACTTACCAGCTGGCAGCAGATCTCCTTCTTACCTCACCTTCTCAGGAGGTGAGAACTTGGCTCGGATTTGAGGTCTTGGGCAAGGCATTGCTCTTTGGCCCACTCTGGCCTGGCTTTTGAAGGGTGGGAAACATCTCTGCAACAGATCTATTGACATGGAATTGGAAAAGGACACTACTGAGGCCAAGCAGTTCAGCACCTTTCTGGCATGAGCCCTGGGTACTTCAGGGTGTCCAGGGGCCTGTCTGTTGGAATAGTGTTGGTAAGAAATGGGCAGATGTGTGAAACATCCCTTCGCACCATGTACATGCTCCTGTGAGGTGAACTTAGGCTTTGTGTCATTGCTGGATCAGGGGTGGATTTGCTGTGTCTGGAAACTTGAATGTTGTATTAGGTAGCTGACCAGCAGCTTAACATCCATACTGCTGAAAAATCTGGAGCAACATCATGTTGCTGTCACGAAGCAAACTTTCAGACAAAGCCCTTTGGCTTGTGACATTGTCCTTTTGTCCCACCCTACCTGTGACTGCCTGTTTTGTTCCCTTACATTGCTTTGTTCCGTATATACTTCTGCTTTTACACCCTTTGAAGTGTCCTCCACACTATGGAGGCAGCTGCTCTGAACACTGATGAGTGACTCCAGAAGCGTGGGCGGCGTTTTGCTGATTTGGGGTTCTTTAAGAGGGCTCAACCTCTTCACCACGGCTGGTGCAGGAGTGTGGGGTCAGAGCCAAGGGGGTTTTCCCCACTGGCTTCAGGGATGATGGATCAGGCCCTGTGGAGAACTGGCTCTTTCTTTTCTGGCTCTTGCTGTGGAGCACAAGGGGAAAAGTAATGCTGCCAGTTGTTTAACTGTCAAGAACACAAGGTAAAGGGTTGTCAGGGAGGACATGGAATTGGAAATGAGGCTTCAGGGGCCCCTTTAAAAGAGCTCTTGTCTCTTTTTGAAACCAAGACAGGCAAAATGGAGCTTAGTATATTGGAAACAGTCTTAATGGCATTTGGACTGTAAAAGGTCTCCTCTCCACCTTTCATTCCTTCTGTCTCCCCTTGACCTCTTGCCTTTCCCTGAAAGTTGGCTTTAAAACAGTAAAATGGGGGATTTTATGTAGAATACCAAATCGACTCCTGTGGGGAACAGAATTAATTCTACTCAGGAGCAGAGAACGAAACCCAGAAGCATCAAAGCGTAGACATAAATTCAATATCCCACTGAGCCCATCACTTAGGATACTTCACCCTTCCCCTCATGTCTATCTTTCAATCAAATGTAGATGTAGGGAAAGGGTTTCTTTTAGTTTAGCCTGGTGTTACAAAAGCAGAAGGGAAAGAGCAGCAGCGGTTGCTGTTTGCTGTGTGAGGTTTATAATTTCACAAATGCCAACTGCATTAATCCAACCTGTCATGTTGCAGCTCTGTTTGTAGATCAAATGGGATTAAAAGATTTAGTTGAAGCTTTCCTGATACATTTAAATAATATGACTAGGAATGTAATATTCAGGAAAATGAATATTTTAGAGGTACAATTTGAAGCGTCTGATATATTAACATCTGCTGTATTAAAAAGGAGCAGAAAAGAGGTGGTCCCAGTCCTGCAAAACATGGCAATGTTTTAGCACCAGGAGAGTGGTCAGATTCCTTCTCTAGCAGCCTGGGTTGGCTCACCTCTGGAAACTCAGAGAAGATGCATTAGTGCAATTAGTCAGGTGTGGTGCTTGATGCTAAGCATATGCTTGCACAACTTGCCAGATAGGACCTTTAAACACTGCTGTAATATTATGCCTGTTTTTTTCCCCTTTGTTCTTCCCAACATACCCACTGTTTGACCACCCCGGATGTGGGTGAGCTGGCCTAATCTCTTGTCTCTTTTTATCCCACAATGCCTGTTTAGAAAGAGACTGCAGTGTCTCTTTAGTGGTGGAATTCCCCAGAGGCAGGAAATGTAGTTCATTTGCTGAGCAAATGAAGAAAGAGCTGTTACAACCCCATTCTGTTTGGGACTGGCATTCTGCACCCAAGGCATCCACTTTTAGTGTGGATGGACACACCCAAAGCTGCTCTGTGTTTGATTTTCTGCTTATCAGTGGGACAGCAGTGATGAAAGTCCTGCTTTGTAGGATGTGGGCAGCCCTTAGTGGTTCACTGCAGTGATTTGCACCATCTTGTCAATTTGGAGCTGAAGCTGAAGCAAAATAATTTCAGATGTGTTTTGAAGGGGGGAAAAATTATATGGAGAGAAAGAAAGAAATGTGACAGGCTCTACCTGTAGTAGAAACATGGGCTTTCAGTAGGACTTTTAGGTTAGGCAGCTGCAGAGGGATGAACTCATGCTGGAACAGCTTCAACGATGGGCTGTTAAGGGTAATCAAGAAGACGGAGAGCTTCTGTCAAACAGAAAGCTTTGGTAGCGTGGCTGAGCAGAGATATGGTTGCTCTTTCTAAGCCCACAGGGAGGAAGGGAGTTTATGCTGCGATGGTGAAGAGCTGTTGGAGAGAACAAATAGGTATAGACTGGCCATCAATAAACTGGAAACCTCAAGCTATCACAGGAAGGATGTTCTGAAGCAGCCTCTATAGCAGGAGTGCAGAATGTGAACTTCACCCAGTTCTGTATCAAAGCTTCTCTGTCTCTTGAAGGGTTTGTCAGGCAGGGTTGCTTCCTGCAGTCGCAGGAGATTGGACCCACAGGCACACAATGCCCTGACATTCTGTGATCAATGAGGATGAAGTTAATTATCCCAGGTACAGTCAGTTCTCACTCTGGCTGACTGAAGGTTGTTCACCTTGCGCAAGTCTGCTAGAAGGGGCTGGAGGGTTGAGACAGACTGTGGGATTGGGGAGGTTGCTACAGAGACAAGCACCAAGCTGGGAGCAGGGAGAAAACAGAGATGTATGTGGTGCTTCTCTAGGAGCAGCAGCTGTATACTGAAAAAAAACAGCTGCTGGCACCTTCGTATTCATGGCTGGAGGTTATCCTTCAGCATCATCAGAAACATCAAAAGGTGTCAGCAGAGTCCTCACCAGGGACTGGGTGCAAGTGTTGCCAGCTTGATTTCAGTACTAATGCTTTTGACAGAACCTCCCATTTTTTGGCTGTTCTCTCTGCCAGTCTGCCCAGCAGAGAATGACTGAGGGTTAAAATGCTTGCTGGCTTTCATTTGAAGAAAGAATCCATGGAGCTTTGGACAGAAAATCATTGCTGGTTTAACATCCACTTTTTCCTTTATCAATAAGTGGTGCAGTGGTTCATAGAAACATGGCACATGTGATTTCCAATTCAACAGCTAGATTAGCAGGGGCCCTGAGCCTAAGTTAGCTGGAGGTTTGGGTGGTGTTTTCTCTCCCTTTCCCAAACTGTGACAGCCTATCTTCCAAAGCCCAGGCATCATTGTGTCGTTTTATGTCTCATTGTGCTCTCTAAAACTTTCTAAACTTCCAGTCTTTTAAGGTCTATCAGACATATGGAACAGGATTTCCCTTCTAGCTTCTGTTCTTAACAAAACAGAGAAATGAATCAGAAGCAAACTCACAGGCACTGTATCTGGCATGGCATAAAATAGTTCCATGGTGTATCTTCTGCTTTTTTCCCACTTCTCTGGAATTCTCTTACTTACTGACACGGTGAGAGCTACATACTGTGAAAAATCACAGTGTCTCTGCTATATATTTCTGACAAGCCCTGGTATTATCCGGGGAACAATCCATTACTTATATATCAAAAGGTGAGAGTGTGTGCCTTTAACTCATGCTAACTCACCATGATTTCAAATATAAACACTTCTCAGAAGTGGGTAAGTAGAACTGAAGGCATTAGGATTCTGTCGTGTCCAGTTACAGTCAGCCTGTAGCCTACTTCTGCAAATAAGAAACAGTGGGGGTTTGATCCAGTCAGTTTGGGCTCAGTGAAGCTGCTGTCTTGCTGTTGAAATATTTCAAAGAAATGACTTCCCCTCCCAATATTTTCCAGGTCTGAATATCCTCCAAGATATTTTAAGGAGCTGCCAGATCTTAAGTTAGGTCTGATTATAATAGTGTTTAGGTAACTGGGGCCAGATTTGGTTAAGCACTTAAGACAGAAGCTGAAAGTACTGAAGTGCATTTCTGGACACACTTGAGATGGTCAGTTCTCTGGTGAAATTAGAGCCTCTTTTCCCAAGATGTGTTGATGTTGGAAGGAGTGACCCTGTTATTTTAGGTATCAATATTAGCAAGGTTGAGATGGCAGGAGTTCTGAGGACCATATCCACCCCTGCCAAGGGTTGTAGCAGAAGTCTATGTGTGTCCTCAAAGTCAGCAGCATCCTTATCTGGAGCCAGAACTACAGCTGGGTTCACCTCCTCTGCCAGAGCCTGCTTGGGCTACTGTATCCATCACTTGCAGCACTTCAGATACCACGTCACCTGTGGGGGTTGAGAGTATGGACTGATGAGATCCCCTTAAACCTCCTAAAACACACAGATTATGTTGTGCAGACCACTCAACCTAAACTTCTGTTACCAGCAATGAAGAAAATTGCAGCCTGAAACACACTGCCATGAACAGGACTGTCCTAAGGCAACTGGGCTGTAAAGCCCAGGATGAATCCTTCTCGCTGTTGCCTCTACGGCTGCCAGCCTGTGGACCTTTGCTGATTTGAAAATCCACCTAGCATCTTTATCATCTATCTTGTCTACACATCTCTGATCACAGAGGTACTGTCTGAGCAGCACATGCATGCTTTGGGCCAGCATTGCCTGAACCTGCCTATTGCTGCTCATAAATCCTTCGGCTCATCTAGAGGAAGCTTCTGATGTGCTTATGTGCTTGCAGGAGTAAGACCCATAGCAAATCAAGTTATGCATGGCATCAAGACACACTTGCAAACCCAATTTTAATCAATTACAACCTACAATTGCATGCTGTACAAGCTGCAACTGGATTGTCTTACGTAGCAGCCGATCACATTGGGCATGTAAGATTAAATTAAAGTTTTCTAATTGAGTTTAGGAACATACAAAATACTACAGTCTAAAGTGTAGCAAATTAATTCTTGAGGCGTAGCCTAATTGGATGGAAATTGATTTATCATGTTTGGACCAAATGAGCCAGTAAGGCACGACTGGTAGCAGGGAGGTAAGGAGAACAACATCTGTGTGTCAGTAGTGTTTAGAGAAAGGAGTACGTCCGAAAGAAATGAAGGGTATCGTGTTGAAAAGTCTCTCTGAAGAGGGAGGAAAAGATGCATTCAGAGTCTCCACTTTTCATACATACAAAGTGAGTGAAAAGCCTTTGATTATCTCTGAAGCTCCAGGATACAGTTAGGTCAGCAAGGAAGCCAGGCTCTGTAAATGTTGTTGTTCTGTCTGAGGAGGATTTCCACCGATCAAGCCATTATACTAATGCATTGTGGAAATGGGGCTCAAATTGCTCCTTTGTGAGAGTCTTTCAGAGTTTTTAGATAGTGAGGCAGTAGGGCCAGGGTGAAAAGAGTCCACAGAAAAGGTCTCGTTCTCTACAGGAGATTTTTAGAGTAGTTCCTGTATCTCTTTAAGTTCTCTATAGACCTGATTAAACTCTGTAGCACTTTCCTGCAGTAAAAGCACAGAAAGCATTTGAATTTATCTCCCTGATCCACCTTTTGCATAAGGTGAATATTGCTGTTCATTAACATACGTTCAGGCTCATTTTGGCTGCCAGCCTGGGGAGTCTGCGAGCTGATGATGTAGAGGTGCAATAGCTCAGAAAGCACTTGCCAGGGAGGAAAAAAAACGTGCTGGAGACTGTGAGTAGGTAGCAGGCATCATCTGTGGGTTATCTGGACATAGTGACAATGGAGATGGGTGCTTCTGCAGGGGGCTATGGTGGTCTGCACCTGGCATGCTCAGTCCCATGCCCAGCGGTGGGTTATCTGGACATAGTGACAATGGAGATGGGTGCTTCTGCGTGGGGTTATGGTGTTCTGCACCTGTCATGGTCAGTCCCATGCCCATCTGTGGGTTATTTGGGCATAGCAGCAATGGAGATGGGTGCTTCTGCATGGGGTTATGGTGTTCTGCACCTGTCATGCTTAGTCCCATGCCCATCTGTGGGTTATCTGGACATAGCAGCAATGGAGATGGGTGCTTCTGCATGGGAGTATGGTGTTCTGCACCTGTCATGCTCAGTCCCATGCCCGTCTGTGGGTTATCTGGACATAGCAACAATGGAGATGGGTGCTTCTGCATGGGGCTATGGTGTTCTGCACCTGTCATGCTTAGTCCCCTGCCTTATTGAATGCTTTACAGTGTGCAGATTGCTTTATAGTGTGCAGAAGCACAGAATATTGTGGCTTGTGAGCAAAGGCATCATTCTGTGACATTTATTATTGCAGTGTTCTATTGGGGAAAGAAGCCTGTTGGATCCAGGCTGCATAAGGGGTGGTTATGTGTGCTTTATGGTGACCTCTCCTTAGCTTAGCCAGAAACAGACCTGAAGCACTTGAATTTGTGCTTTGTGAATTCAGAGCAGTCTTTGTTATTCAGTGATTGCCTTTTGGAGGCAAACTGGAATGTCAGCACTATTCTTAGGCATGGGTGGGCCTACTACTGGTCCCCTCCAGACAGTCACTGTTACCTGCTGTGTGTATCTTCACTCTGTCCTAACTGCAATATCTGAGAGACCAAATGTTTTCCATTTACCCAACTACTATATCAGAGAAGAGGATTTTCATACTGAACAAACTGATTCAGTTTGCCTACTAAACACGTTCAAGAGATGCTTAATATTATTAATATTAGGAGTAAAATTAAATTTGCTTATCAGAATGAGAGGAAGAAGAATAAAGTTTATTAAATCTCCCCACCAAAACCGCTGACTTACTGAAAATGAGAAGTCTTCATTAAGAAGCAGCTAATTTGCCATAAAGAATTGCTTTGCTTATGCAAAGAGACCAATTGCTGATTGTGGGCAGCACACAAAATGTCTCCTGGAAAAGAGCTGTGCTTTCTGGAAATGCAACTGTACAGGGGTTTGTGGTTCTCTTCTTCCCAAAGCTTTTAATCATCTCAAATATCAGAGGATGACATTTGGGGTGCAGACATCAAAACTGAAGGGAGACACCAAGAGCTTCTCAGAGAAGCTCCAGCCTTCAGATGGAGAAGCTCAGATGGAGCTTCTCAGAGAAGCTCCAGATGAGCTAAAAGGGGCATTTCTCTTGTGACTTACAGAGTGAACCTTCTTCAAAACTTAAAACTGATCTCTATCTCTAGTGGTTAATTCTGAGGCCAAACTCCTGTGAGACAACAAAATCCTTGGTCTATAAAGCACATATCCACATTTTAGCAGAGACTTGCAGCTAGTCAGAGCTGAGCAGCCTGTCCAAAAGCCAATGAGGGAGTGAATGAGATGACTTTCTCTTTGCTCCCTTTCTGCCAAAGAGGACACAACAGATCAGAGGCAAGGAAGCTCATTTCCTGGGCAGGTTATTCTCACCACAGATATTAAACAGCTGTGGAAAATTCACCTCCTCCCAAAGTTGGCTCTGATCTTGCAGCTCACTGTAGGTTCACCTTGTGAACCCGTCATGCGAATATTGTGCAGCAAAGCAGGGGAAGCAGAATGGCTCTGCTTTACTTTCATTTCTTGTTGGTTTTTCCTCTGTCTGTGGGGTTTCAGAGGAAATTTGGGCAAAGCAGGTCTTTTCTTGTGGCCCTGTGGAGCACCAAAAGATAGGGTAAACCAGGATGCAGTAAGATCTGGTGCTTCTCATGTGAAATCCCTTTACAGAACAGTAGAACCTGTGTGCTAATGCCTTTTAAATCTGGTTGTTAAGAATGCCAATATCCCAAATCATCCACAGCTGCACAAAGGAAAAAAATTGGGCTGTTCCCCCTTCTGACTTTATAACCTAATGGTATCCTGGATGGCAGTTTTCAATCTACTACAGGGAGAACCTGGCTGCTGAATGTAGCTGGACAAAATGGGGAGCCTAGAGCACATGGCAGTGCTGCTGGTGAATGAAATGATGCACCCTGCCAAATTCACTGTGAATAGTTTCACACCCAGTTAAAAAAGGAAAAAAACAAAAAAACATTTTCAGTATCCAATCTGCCATTTTCCTGTGCTTGTGGGATAGCAGCACTTAGCTACAGTGTAGATTCGAACAAGGGAACAGTTGTAAGACATGTATTTAGAAACATAGAGTCATAGAATCAGTCAGGGTTGGAAGGGACCACAAGGATCATCTAGTTCCAACCCCCCTGCCAGCAGCAGGGACACCCTACCTTAGATCAGGCTGGCCACAACCTCATCCAACCTGGCCTTAAACACCTCCAGGGATGGGGCCTGAGCCATCTCCCAGGGCAACCCATTCCAGGCTCTCACCACTCTCATGCTCAACAACTTCCTCCTCATGTCCAGTCTGAATCTCCNTGCAGCCCAGGCTCTGGTTGGCTTTCTGGGCTGCAAGTGCACACTGCTGGCTCATGTTGAGCTTTTAATCCAGCAGCACCCTCAAGTCCCTCTCCTCAGGGCTGCTCTCCAGCCACTCACTGCCCAGACTGGATTTGTGCTTGGGATTGCCTCGACTCAGATGCAGGACCTTGCACTTGTTCTTGTTGAACTTCATGAGGTTGGCTTGTGCCCACCTCTCCAGCCTGTCCAGGTCCCTCTGGATGGCATCCCTGCCCTCCAGCCTGTCTGCTGCACCACACAGCTTGGTGTCATCATCAGACTTGCTGCGGCTGCACTCAATGACTCTGTCCATGGCACAAAGATGTTGAACAAGACTGCTCATTGAACATTTTCAGTCGGTGCTGTCATACAGTATCAGTTGGTCACACTGGTTGCTATTGTAGCTGTATGTGGCCAGAACCCAAACCAGGACTGAGCCATGCCATGCCATCACTTAGAAACAGGCCATCTTCTGCCCTGACACAGCTGTGCTTTGTGAGGTTTGGGGAAGCAGTATCAATGTAACTTTGCAAGCTGAAGACTCACCACCGGTTTGAGTGAATGTTGTGCTAGTTTGAGCCTAGCTAGCATGTTTTGGTGAGAAGAACTAGATGATAGGCTGTAAAATGAAACCATTCTGCTTGTAAATTGTGCCAGCTGTAAATATAAGCTTCATTCAAATTTCCAGAGCTGACTGAGTCTAGTCTGGGTGATTTCTGAAAGTGTGGGGGGGCGGGGGACACCCAAACCATCACAAATGTACTTTGCCTTTTTATCAGTTGTGGATCATCCCCAGAGCCTTAAAATGCTCCCCTGAGTGACCTTGAGCACATCCTCTCCTCTGGTGGAGACAGGCCAGGATAGAAATTGAAAAACAGGAGGAAAAGACCAGAGACAGACACACTCCTGAGCAATCCAGTGCCATAAAAGTAAATCCCTGTGAAGGCTTCTGGGATTATTTAAAGGAGGTGGTAAATGATTCAGAATAAACCCAGAACATAGTCCAGAATCAGCAGATGTGTTTTCCTTTATATGGTCTAACAGGGATTTTGTGCTGTGTCTGATAATGAAAACAGAGTAAATCTCTTCTGCAGGAGTTCACAGGTTGCCAAATTTCTGGGCAACAAGATACTCTTGAAAGAGAAATTGCCCTTTGGATAGGGTGAAACCTCCTGCTGATTTCTCTTAAGCAGCCTGTTTTGGGGTCAGTGAGTCCCAGTCTCATGGATTAACTGACTTTGTAAGGAGACTCATATTAGTGATGCTTTCATAAGTGCTTGCTAAGAGCTGTTGTAGAGGTGGTTGATGTGTATGCTATCCAATGGCTATGTGCATATCAGTAATTGAGATTTTTAAGGCATTCATAAGCAACCTGTGCAGCTGCTGGTCTCATAATCGCTTGTACAAATTGATTAACTGCTTATCCAAGCAGCCCTTCACTGACTCTTTAGAAGCTGTTTGTAAACATACTTTTAATACAAACCGCTCTCACTCAGCTGCTTTCCTGACCTTGAATGCAGTGCAAGAGGAATCAAGTGCATTCGTTCCTCACAAGTCCAGCTAATGATAACCACAGGAGTCAGTTTGCCTGTGGATCCATGTGAGGTTCAGTGAGGTTTCCCTGGGACTGGTAGCTGGCCGTGTGTGCAATTGCTGCTGGGCCTCATGCATCACTGCACACCTGCACGGAGCTGCTCTGATGCAGAAAATGAGGCAGGATGCTTCCAGTAACATAGGGTTTCTCCCAGGATCTTCCCAGTAGTTGTACTGTGCTGCAGGGGGAGGTCTGTTTGCTGGCACTC
This sequence comes from Tricholaema leucomelas, assembly GCA_013400475.1. Classification (NCBI taxonomy): domain Eukaryota; kingdom Metazoa; phylum Chordata; class Aves; order Piciformes; family Lybiidae; genus Tricholaema lacrymosa; species Tricholaema leucomelas. The sequence continues at coordinate 1,129,805 of WAAF01005021.1, read as the reverse complement.
TGGGCTTGTTTCATGCAAGCCACTTCTGAAGCACCAGGACTGAAAAGCAAGGTACCTGAGAAGGAACAGTCCTTAGGATCTGATGCCCTGACCCATCTGCCAGTTCTCTTTGTGCAGGGACATAGCAACGTGCTTGCTCAGTCAGCTCGGCCTCTCTCTCATTCCCTGACCCTATTTCTAGGATGTCCTCAGTTCACTCTGACCATCAGCCCCTTTTTCTCAGTCCTGCCAGACAGATTCAGCCTTACTTGGCTCCACTTCACATATTCTATCTGCCCCAAGGCTGCCTTCGCTTCAGCAGTCAGTGAGAGCTGCCACGTCCAAACCATCAGCGCAATGCCAGTGGTAAGACAGAGGCTGATTTTAGGCAAACTGCAGCTATAATGGCCCATACTCACTCCTTAGATGGACAGGCTTTGCTTCCTCAGGCCTTTCTGCAAAGAGTGTGCAACTTAATGTTCCATTTTTCCCTATGATGGTGTTCATGCCTTGTAGAGATACACAGCATCAGGCTCTGGGGTGTGTGTGAAGTTCTTCTCTTCTAGACACCATGAACGGTAGAGTAATAACAGCTGGAATTTGCCAAAATGTGCAGCATAAACCATAGAATGGCTCAGGTTGGAAGAGACCTTAGAGACCTCTCCCTCTATGGGCAGGGCTGCTTCTCAACCAGACTTGGCTGCTCAAGGCCTCATCCAGCATGGCCTTGAACATTCCTGAGGAAGAGGCATCCACATCCTGCCTGGGCAGCCTATTCCAGACCCTCAGCACCCTTGTACTGAAGAACTTCTTCCTAAGATCCAGGCTAAATCTACTCTCCTTCAGCTTAAAGCCATCCCCCTCTTCATCCTATTGCTAGACATCCTTAGGAAAAGTCCCTCTGCAGCCTTGCTGTAGGACCCCTTCAAGTATTGAAGGCAGCTGTAAGGTTCCCCTGGAGTCTTCTCAAGGCTGAACAACCCTCAGCCTGTCCTCCCAGCAGAAGTGTTGGCAGTTGTGTGGCTGTGTTATGAAAAAAGTACCAGAACAAAGGAAAATGAAGATATTGAGGCACTTAGTGCCATGGTCTGATTGATTGAACAGGGCTGGTTGGACTGGATGATCTTGGAGGTCTCTTCCAACCTAGCTGATTCTATGATTATGAAGGATGCTATTTAAAAACCCTCACTCCTTAGTTAAAAGAAGAAAATCCACAGAATTTAGCCATCTCTGTAAGGTGTTTGTCACAAACCAGAGGAGGATTCCACTGGCAGCAAATTATTTTCATCAAAGAGACAGAAATTTAATCATTTTGAGTTTTTAATAGCTCTGCTGATGCAGGTGGTTCATTTAAAACCAGACCATAACAAAGCTGTCTCAAACCCATTTGAAATAGTTTTTACAGTGCTTACTGAAAGAAATCAGCCACTTGTGCTCTTTTCAGAGATCTGTTTGTGCTTTCTGGTGAGATGTTCCAGGAGTAGTCTCCATGATGTCAGTTGGAGGTGTTGCCCATGAAGGCTAATTTTTAGGATATCAGGTAGAAAACTTTAGGCTATCAGGTAGTGACAGGATTAGGGGGAATGGAGCAAAGCTGGAGGTTGGGAGATTCAGAGTGAACATGAGGAAGAAGCTGTTCACCATGAGAGTGGTGAGAGTCTGGAATGGCTTGCCCAGGGAGGTGATTGAGACCCCATGCCTGGAGGTGTTTAAGGCCAGGCTGGATGAGGCTGTGGCCAGCTTGATCTAGGGTAGGCTTGATCTGGCAGGGGGGTTGGAAATAGTTGATCCTTGTGGTCCCTTCTTGATCCTTGTGGTCCCTTCCAACCCTGACTGATACTATGATACTACCAATAATTCTGCCACACTTCTCTTTTCTCTGTTGCACATAGTCTCAAGCCAGGCTTTCCACAGGTATTGATTTCTGCTTTTTACTCTCAGGACTTAACTAAATAAACCAAGTCTCTCTTGACATCTGTTTCCAGCCCCCCCCTCCTCTTGCAAGAGTATCTACACAGTGACAAGCTGGCTGTGATCAGGCAAGATGTATTGTTTCGCTGATTCCTGGAACTGAAAATATTAATGATGTAAAATATTGACTTGAAAAAACAAACCTCCGAGCTGCTCGATGAGCCTCTCGTTCAGGCACAATGCTGAGGTGTCCATCCACTCTCCATTTTCATATTTATTGGTAAGTGAAAAATCAGGCATGTCAAGCTGTTCAATTTCTGAAGTGAAGTACTTCTCTCCCTCAGATGCACATGAATAATTCTCATTAACCTTCAAGGGATTAATGCAGTTTCTTGCAAATGGCAGCAATATACAGTATTTAATATTTATGCTTTCCATATGGCTAGTGCTGTCATACATTCCTGTCAAACATGCTGCACAGTTAATGATATTTTAACTAAATGTGGCCTGGAAGACCTGCATGTTTGAGGGGCAGTTGTGCCCATCTCCATTTTTATGGGTGCTATTTGATCCTCATAACAGAATTCCTGAGAGGATTATATCAGCCACTCTGCTGCAACTTAATGTTCACCTGCCCTTAAAGCAGAGTTGCATGTCATGTTGCCAGGTGATGCATGAAGACCTAGCCAGCTACACACAATCCATGCAGACCTCAGAGTGTCTAAAAGGCAGAGAATCATAGAATTGCTAGGGCTGGGAAAGACCTCTAAGATTATGGAATCATAGAATCAGGCAGGGTTGGAAGGGACCACAAGGATCATCTAGACCAACTCCCTTGCCAGAGGCAGGGAAAGATGACTGAGTCCAGTTGTCAATCTGCAACCACCATGGCCAGTAAACCATGTCCCCAAATGCCATGTCCACATTTCTTGAACACCTCCAGGGACAATGACTATGCTACCTTCCTGGGCAACTTGTTCCAATGCTTGACTGTAAGATAGAAGATGAGTTGGAAATAGTGTCCAGGTTGGAAAACAGAACAATGGAAGGGAAAAGAAGGTCAAGGGCCCAGCAAACCACTGCAGGAGACTGGGAGAAAACAATTGTCTGGTCCATCCCCTGGCTAGAACATGCTGTCCATAGGATTGCAGTGCACTGCTCTCTGCCTCTCTGACTCATCTGGTGTCCTTCTCAAATGAAGGGGAGAAAGTTGCATGGGGCCATATCCATCACTGTGATTGAGGGGGATGATTGCTGCACACTCATCTGGGCTAAGGTGCTATCAGCCTGTGTTCAGCATGTTAGATCAGACCACCTGAAGCCAAGTACAGTTTGTGTGGAACACATTTTTTTCTCTCTAAAGTTACGTTAGATACTTTTTAAAAAATGCAGGCATCTGAACAGGTTTCTTGGAACTTTTCAAAATAAACTGAGACCTTTGTTGCAGTCTTCCCATTTCAGACTTTCCTGTAACCTGCTGCATGCTGCTTCATCAAGAGACATCTCACTTCAGTTCCCTTCACTTTTTTTCCACCCTTTGCCCTAGAAGTGAACATAGGACAAGGAGCAATGGATGGAAGCTGCAGCACAGGAGGTTCCCCCTCAACACAAGGGGGAACTTCTTTCCTATAAGGGTCCCAGAGCACTGGCACAGGCTGCCCAGAGAGGTTGTGGAGTCTCCTTTTCTGGAGACTTTCAAGGCCTGCCTGGATGTGTTCCTCTGTGATCTGTGCTAGATTGTGTGGTCGTGCTCTGGCAGGTGGCTTGGACTTGATGATGTCCTTGAGTCCCTTCCAACCCCTAACATCCTGTGAGCCTGTGATATTCAACATTTCTATTTAAGGTCAAGGCACATGTGGGGATTTTCAGTGTTCATTTTGAGTAGGTCTGCTCAAGAGCCTTGCACATCAGCTTTTCACTGAAGAAACCAGACACAGCTGGGAAACATTTTTTGGCTACTTCCTTTATTTACATGTCCATGCATTGCTGCATAAGGAGAGATGGTCACAGACTACAGGCAGGAAGCCTCCTACTCCTGGAATCTCAGCCCAAGCCCTTCTGCCCAATTTCTATGGAACAGTTCTGCCCAACAGCTCAGTCTGGTAAAGTGATCAAAAAAGAAAACAGTTTGCTACAACTTCCTTCTTAATGGACTAGAACTCCTCTATCAATCAGATAGATTTGCAGTACTCCTGCCATGGCAGTGGTGTGCTGAGCAGGGTTATGAGAGGGCAGTGTGTCCTTGTGGCCAAGAGTCCGATGGTATCCTGGGGTGCACTAAGAAGAGTGTGACCAGCAGGGTTGAAAGAGGTTCTCTTACTCCTCTGCTCTGCCCTAGTGGGGCCTCATCTGGAGTATCGTGTTCAGTTTCAGGCTTCCCAGTTCAGGAGAGACAGGGAACTACTGGAGGGAGTCCAGTGGAGGCCTGCTGGGATGATTAAGGGAACTAAGTCTTTAAAACCAGTTTCAAACAATCCTAAGCCTGTGGAGAGTAAAGAAACACAATGTTTGCTGTGAATCTGAGTGTGCCGTGCTCATCCCTGTGTAGTGACTTCCTGCAGCATTGGTGATCTAAAGAAATGAATGAGAACACTTCTTCACTTGCTTCAGGGACTGCAGATGAGTATCCTCAACATGAGAAATAACTTCTCTACTGTAAGGCTCACAGAGCAGTGGAACAAGCTGCCCAGAGAGGTTGTGGAGCCTTTCCAGCTCTGTTTGGGTTTGTTGCTGTGCAACCTGTGCTAGATTCTGTGGTCCTGCCCTTCCAATCCCTGACATCCTGTGATCCTGTGATCTTATGAGGAGAGGTTGAGAGACCTGAGGCTGTTTAGCCAGAGGGGTTCTGATCAGTGTTCACAACTATCTAAAGGCAGGTGTCAAAAGAATGGAGCCAATCTCTGCCCTATAATAGGATGAGGGGCAATGGACACAAACTCCAACACAGGAGGTTCCATCTCAAAATCAAGAAAAACTTCTTTGCTGTGAGACTGCTGGAGCCTTGGAACAGGCTGCCCAGAGGGGTTGTGGAATCTCCTGCTCTGAAGACATTCAAAACCCACCTGGTTGTGTTCCTGTATGGCCTGCCCTAGGTGACCTTGCTTTGGCAGGGGGGTCGGACTGAATGATCTTCAGAGGTCCTTTCCAACCCCTATCATTCTGTAAATTTGTGATTGTGACAACACATTACAGCATAGATAGAGAGGACAACCTGCTGTAAAGAGATAAGTGCAAATTGGCAAGACAGGGTTGTCAGCACAAGTGTGGATGTCTCCTGTTCTGTAATAACTGATCCGTTCATCTTGCAAGACTAAAGCAGAAGGAGAAAACAGATAGATGGGAACAGACAAGAGAATGAAGAACTGTCTTAAGATGAGGTCTTTAAGGGAGGGTGAAGAGTGAGTGAGAGTCAGGGCTGAGGATTTGCACTGCTGATGCAAGTGGATGCTGATGTTTTCTGGCTCACTCAAAGCATCTGGAGTGTTTGGGGTGTTTTTTTCTTAGTTATAATTATAGGCACACTTATATTTTAAGGTCATCCACTGCCAGGTGGGGTCACCATGGCTCATTAAAGCAAAATTAGCTTCCCTATATTTGCCCTCCTTGCACCAAACAAAAACTCCTGCCTGTCATGGTGCAAGATATGGCCTAGGAGTGTGCCCATAATTAAAAGGTTGAGCTACTCTTGTAAACAAATTACCACGAACAAAGGGGTTTACAAATCCCAGCTAATTAGTTTGGATTCCCTCAAGCTTTGAGTTGGTTTTTATTTTTTTATTGGACTTCCTTTTTTTTTTTTTTTTTTTTTTTTTTTTTTAATTCAATAACAGAGTGTAAATTCTCCAGCCTGAAAAGTCTAATAGGAATTGGCAGAAAACTAAAGAATTGATATTGTCAACGACTGCAGCAGCAAGCCCTCGAATGTTATTGTCTGCCAGCAAGCAGGGCTGCCGTGATTTCCTGGGAGGATAAAGAACTGCTTTGAAGGAATTACCAATATAGGTGGTAGACAGCTGGCTTTCAAAGGCAGCTCAGGAGGCAACCTTTCAAGTTGAGGTTGTGGACCAGTGTTAAAAAAAAACCTCAGATAGGGATTTGGTGAGAGGCACATTGGTCATCTCTCCATGCTGAAGGACAAAACCCCTTTGAATTTATTCTCCATAGACACCCTGCTGAAATCTTTGGGCTCATAGGGCTGGGTGATAGGTTGAACTGGGTGATCTTGGAGGTCTCTTCCAATCTGGCTGATTCTGTGATTTCAAGTTGAGGCTGCGGAGCAGTGGATAAGACCCCTCAGATAGGGACTTGGTGAGAGGTATATTGGTCACCTCTCTGTGCTGAGGGCCAACACTCCTTTGGATTTGTTCTCCATAGACACCCTGCTGAAGTCTTTGGGCTCATAGGGCTGGGTGATAGGTTGGACTGGATGATCTTGGAGGTCTCTTCCAGTCTGGCTGGTTCTGTGATTTCAAGTTGAGGCTGTGGAGCAGTGGATAAAAAACCTCAGACGGGGACTTGGTGAGAGGTACATTGGTCACCTCTCTGTGCTGAGGGCCAGAACCCCTCAGAGCAACAAAATACAGCATTGTGACAATGGTTGTGTCTTGTGGAGACTTGTAAGGATTTTTTTTTCTTGCAAAAGTGAAGTGTTTAGCCTGTGAAGAAATGTTTGCATGGGATCAATTCCTGTGGGAAACCATAGGTTGCCTGCGTGCTCTGCCATCACCCCCACAATTGTTCTGCAGCACTCTCTTTGTCCCAGTTTGTCACCAAAGCAGTTTGCCTGCTTTGAGTAGAAGGTGTACAGACCCATTCTCAGCCCACTCCTCCCACCTAACCTCGACAAAGAGCTCAGAGCAGATTAGTTTGGTCTCCACCAGAAGCTATTGTTTTAAAGCTACCAGGTAGTAGCAGCTGGATCTTGACCTTGCTTCTCACTTTGATGTGAAGAAAGGAAACTGTTGACTATCAAGGAGGTAAGTTGTTATCATCTCTTCCAAAGAAGGTCAGAGAGATGAAGCATCAAAAAGAATCAAAACAGTAATATGGGCCACAGCTCAGCAGAGTTAATAGCAAGTGAGAATGTGAAGAGAGCTGAGGAGGGATTGAATGTGGAGGGCCAAATCCCAAGCTGGCATAAGCTGGTTGGGCTTTGAAGGCAATAACCTGGTACTGTGTACAGTGCCTGAGGATCCAGCCTTGTGTAGCCTTGTTGGAGAGCTAAAAGGCCTTGTCATTGCTAGCAACAATGGCAGACAGAAAAGAGATCTCTTTTCCCTTTTATTCTGAAGAAAACTAAAATAGCTTCATAGAAGGAATTGGCAGCCTGGAATATGTCTCTTAATGGCCAATGTGAGGCACAGCAGAAGCACATCTGATTCTTTATAGAGCATAATGCACAGTAATGCCACTCAGAGAGCACTTTAACAACAGTAATGAGTTTCACAACTTTTTTAGCACACAAACCTTTCTGTTTTCATAACCTTTTCCCTCCAGCACTCTCATCTTATACATGGCCTGACATCATCCCTTCCCTCTAGCCCTTACTCAGGTGTAGTAGGAACCTTGTCTTCATCCTCAGGGAGGACAGTAACTCCTCAGCTTGCATGTCTCTTCCAGTGTCCTGCAATCCTGGTTTTGCTCCTAGCTGCTTTTCTAGTGCAAGGCTGGGGTGAGTAGGAAGAGAAGGAACAAATCCATGTTGATTCCTCACCTTGCAGGTGATGGTGTCTCCTTTGCCAGCCATTTCCCCACAAAATTCAGAAGTGTGATCAAACTCAGCAGCTCATGTGCTAGCAGCAGGAGCACCTAAAATGCATTTAGATCCTGCAGAGCACTGAAATCTCTGTCCTTGTTATCAGTAATTGTTGCCACCACTTCTGCTCTGAAGGATGTGTGGCTTAGTCCAGGAGCTGTTTTCAGGGATATGACACCATTCTACCTCTCAGTATCAAGGCACAACTGGGGCAAAACAAGTGTCTCCAAGTGAGCTCTGTGGTTGTGAATATTCATGATTCCAGCATGCAGTAAATGGATGGAGGAGAACTAGGAGAAGATGTGGGAGAATTTGCATGATTTGGATGTGAGTGGTTTGTCAAAGAGAAGAATCAGGAAGATTTAGAGCTATGTGTGGGCAGATGTTGAGATACTGGAACATGCCCAGAGAAGGGTGACAAAGCTGGTGAGGGGCCTGGAACACAGCCCTGTGAGGAGAGGCTGAGGGAGCTGGGGGTGTGCAGCCTGCAGAAGAGGAGGCTCAGGGCAGACCTCATTGCTGTCTACAACTACCTGAAGGGAAGTTGTAGCCAGGTGGGGTTGGTCTCTTCTGCCAGTCAACCAGCAACAGAACAAGGGGACACAGTCTCAAGTTGTGCCAGGGGAGGTCTACGCTGGATGTCAGGAGGAAGTTGTTGTCAGAGAGAGTGATTGGCATTGGAATGGGCTGCCCAGGGAGGTGGTGGAGTCACTGTCCCTGGAGGTGTTCAAGAAAAGACTGCATGAGGCACTTGGTGCCATGGTCTAGTTGATTGGACAGGGCTGGGGGATAGATTGGACTGGATGATCTTGGAGGTCTCTTCCAACCTAGTTGCTTCTATGATTCTATGATTCAAGCTGAGACAAACTTTGAGCACTGGTGATGCTGAAACCTGAATCTTCTCTGGCCATCCCACTCCCTGGAAGCCCTTATCACTACATCCCACAGGCTCAAAGCAGATCAGATACAACATAGCACCTGGACTAGATTTATGATGGAAATGATGGGGCAAACTGTCGTTCAGAGTGCAGGCACAAGAACTGACTTCTAAAGGGACTCTAATTCAGGGGAAAAAAGTGGCTTCTCTGTTAGGAAGCTCAGCTTACAGTCAGATGAGGTTTGCACAGAACACTGAGTTTTTGTTAATTCATGCAAAAGTACAGCTTTGGGGCCTGCTGGATACCCTCCACTCCCATGGCAAGAATTCACCACGCTGCAGAACTGCAGCCTAGTGGAACAAAGGCTAAACTGAACTTTATTCATTCAGAAAACAAATAAGCCTTTTTTCCTTACCAGCTTGACAAGCTGGAGATTTATTCACCTTGTCTAGACTTAGGGGCTTTGGTTCCCCACCAATGCTCCTGAGCTACCCCAAGTGCTGAAGAACATGAATAGTTTTTCTACCCTGGGATAGAAGATGCCGATTTCATGGTTTTAGTGACTTGAGCTGGTTGGGTCCCTGTTGGAAGGTCCCATCCAAATGTGATGAGCTGAGAGAAACAAAATGTAGATCTGATTCACTCTCAGCTAATGCGAGCTGGAGCAACTCTGTTGTATTCACTGGAGATGTGGAAGTCCTTGCAGCTGTGAATCTTTCTAGGAACAGGTTCTGCAGCTTTCCCAGCTCATTTTGAGGGGAAATGCCCCATCTGTTTAGTGTGAAATGAGCACTACCAGCTGAAATGGCATTGGAGGCACCTCATGGTTTCTCATGTAAATAAAGTTTGCTGGCTATGGCAGCATGATGATGGATGGCATAAGCAGGACTTACTTAACCCTCCTGTGCAACTAAATCTTGCCTGATGGAGCCTAGCACTTTTGCTGTGGACAAATGCTTTCATTTTAACCCTCTTATTCACCCTGCTCTACAGTTTTGAGCCTACCCTAGCCGATATCTGGGTTTTGTGCACGTAGCTGCTTTAATAGTGAGTGAAATGATTCAGCCTGAGTCAAAGGACTAAACCTCTGGGGCTAAATCGCCTTCCATTCCCCGTGTGCAAGCTTCTCTTACGCTTTGTTGAGCAGCACGGGTGGGTTAGCAGATCCCCCAGGCTAGAGCTCCATATGATAGGCAGGCTGCAGACTCCCCAAAGACCTAGATGTATTGCTAGGTGACCATAACTAATACTCTTGGTCTTGCAATAGGTCTCACAGGGGAGAGTGTGGCACAGAAGGTCTAGACATCAGAGAAAACAGCAGCACTGGGCTGTCAGCTTGCTCCTGTGGTTTTAGATTACATCTAGGGATAACTTAATGGGTTTGCTTGGATGTATTAGCAAGGCAGGATGTTCTTTCTGCTTGCTTTTATGTGGACTGTAAAAGATAGCACAGAAATCATGAGTCTGCAGGCAAGTATACAAGATGTTAGGGTAAGCAGTGGCTGGATGGACTGTAACATCCATTTGATGCCCTAAAAGAGGAATATTCAGTTATGGCAGTGATATTTCAAGGGTTGCACTCTTATTCAGGCAGTGCATGTTTGTCCAGGGTGTCTAATGACCATCCCTGTCCAGTCTCTGGGTCACTGAGCTGACAGTCTGAACAGACAGAGCAGTGTGCTCCCTGTTTTGCAGAAGTAGAGATGGGGTTCACCCACATTTCACCTCCTGCCCAAGGCTGTGCAGAAAGATTGCCTGAGGACCAGAACTGAATGCAGATCTTGGATTCCCAAAGCTGTGCTTTAAACAGAATGGACATAAGGTCAGGATGGTGAATCTAATGATAGGTCAGGATGCAGTCTCCCTGGTCTGGGGCAGCACTGAGCAGAACCTGAGAAGCACTTGTGAGAGCAGAGAGGACCCAGGAGACTCTTGGTGAGAGCCAGCCTGATCCCAGCAGCTGGCTCAGTAGTTCTTGCACAGTCATCCTCGGGACTTTTCCTGAGAAAATATGGCAGGAATTAGCCAGGCTCTAACCAATCCTTCCAGCAGCACTCCTGCTCCTGAGATTACATTACTTTTATGGGTGCACTGGTGTGCTCTCAACTAAGAAAGACAACAGCTCACAACTGAAATGTCTCTCTTCAGGCACCCTATTAACATTTCTGTGTATTGGGCTGCAAACAAAATACTGCTGCTGCAGTGAGCCTGCGGCTGAAAACAGCCCACCCAGGCACAGGGAGGGGATTGGGAAATGGTTTGTGTTTTGGGGAGACTCCACCTCCAGGCAGCTCCTAAACCAGCAGTGCTCTGCACAGCCTGGGGTTGGAGAGACCAGTCATCATCTTGTGCCCAGCTCTGGACATGGGCATGGACCTGAAGGACTGGGTGTAGAGGAGGGTTATAGTAATGCTCACGGGACTGCAGCAGTTCTCCTGTGAGAAAAGGGTTGTTCTGCCTGGAGAAGAAAAGGTTCCAAGGAGACCTTATAGTGGTCTTCCAGAACTTGAGGGAGGCTTATGAGATGGCTGAGGATGGACTGTTCACAAGGGCATGTAGCAGGAGGACATGGTGTGATGATTGGAAACTAGAAAGAAGTTCTATTTACTATGAGGGCAATGGAACAGGTTTCCCAGGGAGGTGGTGGAGGGCCCATCCCTGATGACACTCAAGATCAGGCTTCTTGGGGCTCTGAGCAACCTGTTCTAGTTAGGGATGTCCTTGCTTACTGCAAGGGGGTGGGACTAGGTGACCTTTAAAGATGTCTTCCAACCTGATGCATTCTATGATTCTATGATCTTCCTGTGCTGGGATCTCCTCCTGCCCTGTCAATCCATGCCACTCCTCAATCTCAACATTCAGTGCTGGTATCAGGTGTGTATGCAAGTTGCTCAATTGATAGGAAAGCATCTGGGAGGAGTTTTCCCCTGATTTTGTTGTGCACTGTCTGGGGAGAGAGCATCTGCCTCTTCCATGATCTACTGGATCCTTTCATTTGGGGAAGGGAAACTGATAAGAAGAAAGGCACACTGGGAAGATGACCAGTACAGATTTAGAGGTGGCAGAGTAAGGGTTAGACAAGGGTAAGGGGGACAACTACATATGTAGTATTATATAGGAGAGTGTATAGATGTTACAGGTATAAAGGTTACAAGAGCTGAGCTACTCCAGGCAGCAGTTCCACAGGCCAAAGCTACTATCACTATCAGGTTAAATTAGGGACCAAAATCTAGCCAGTCCCCCTCCATACATCATGGGGAGTCTCATCTTGTTCCCAACGATCTCAAATCATATTCTCTTGCCCTTTATTTCACTGAAGCAAAACAGGCAGGGAGGAGCAAAAGACCTTTGCAATGATTCAGGAGGCTCCCTTGAGCCTTGCTCGTGCCAAATGTATGAATTTACAAGTTAGTTGGTAAATTGAGTAATCTTTGCTTTCAGAGAGCCACTTCTGACACATCCTGATGTGTGATACTGTCTGGAGACTTGTTAAATTCTGTTCTCAAGGCATTAGGGGTTCTGGCTCTTCTCTCTCTGTTTGAGATGGGGTTTACTGCTTTGCCCAAGAACAGAAAAGCAAATCAGATTTCCAATAACAGTTGCAAGCCAAAACGGAGTAAGCTTTGCCTATAGATAGAAAGATGTCTCGATTTGACAGGTGAATTTGCATATGGACTTTAAAGGAAACCAAAGGGAGGGAGCTGGGGTTGTTTAGCCTGCAGAAGAGGAGGCTCAGGGGGGACCTCATTGCTGTCTACAACTACCTGAAGGGAGGCTGTAGCCAGGTGGGGGTTGGTCTCTTCTCCCAGACAACCAGCAATAGAACAAGGGGACACAGTCTCAAGTTGTGCCAGGGGAGGTCTAGGCTGGATGTTAGGAGGAAGTTGTTGGCAGAGAGAGTGATTGGCATTGGAATGGGCTGCCCAGGGAGGTGGTGGAGTCACCGTCCCTGGAGGTGTTCAAGAAAAGACTGGATAAGGCACTTGGTGCCATGGTCTGGTTGATTGGACAGGGCTGGGGGATAGATTGGACTGGATGATCTTGGAGGTCTCTTCCAACCTGGTTGCTTCTATGATTCTATGATTCCATGATTCAATTAATAGCAGAGAAAGAGGCTTTTCCTATTAATAGCTTTTGACACCTTAATGGTGTGGTTTGTTTTTTTTCAAGGAGGTAAAGTACTCTCCTCATGAACACTTTGTTTTACCAAAATTACACAGTATCACAGTCTCACAGTATCACCAAGGTTGGAAGAGACCTCATAGAGCATCAAGTCCAACCCTTTACCACAGAGCTCAAGGCTAGACCATGGCACCAAGTGCCACATTGCAGTTTCTTTTGCCACTGTGAGGTCAAGAAACCTGTAGGGTTATTTTCTTGCTTTTCATCTTGTTTTTGAGAGTCAGACTGAAAACTTGGTCTCTACTATGGACAAGTGCCCTCTTGGCTTTGAAACTGCCTGTTCTGGTGCCTCAGCAGATACAGGGTGGGAGCCTGATGCTATCAGAAGTTGTTGTTGTTCATTATTTTAGTTCCAAAGGTGACTGATGTGTCAGCAAGGGGTGATGATGATGACGAATATGCAAAGCAAGAGATGTATCTGTTCCACATCTTCATAGTCAAAGTCAGAATGTCAGCCTGGTTTGAAAAAGAAAAAAAAGAAGCAGCACAACAAAATCTAATAAATCCCAAACAACGATTAAAAAAAACCAACAACACCAACACTACCCCCCATGTTATTGGCAAAGGGGGCACAGAGGAGGAGCAGACATTTGCTTTCATGAGAGGACACACCTTGAGTACATTGAGGTCACACCTTGAGTACTGTGTCCAGTTCTGGGCCCCTCAGTTTAAGAAAGATGTTGAGATGCTTGAACGTGTCCACAAAAGGGCAGCAAACTGCTGAGGGGGCTGGAGTACAGCCCTATGAGGAGAGGCTGAGGGAGCTGGGGGTGTGCAGCCTGGAGAAGAGGAGGTGCAGGGCAGACCTTATTGCTCTCTACAACTACCTGAAAGTAGATTGCAGCCAGGTGGGGTTGGTCTCTTCTCCCAGGCACCCAGTGACAGAACAAGAGGACACAGTCTCAAGCTGCACCATGGCAGGTTCAGGATGGATGTTAGGAAGAAGTTCTTTACAGAAAGAGTGATTGGCATTGGAATGGACTGCCTGGGGAGGTGGTGGAGTCCCCATCCCTGGAGGTGTTTAAGAGGAGGCTGGATGAGGCACTTAGTGCCATGGTTTAGTTAATTAGAAGGGTTAGGTGATAGGTTGGACTTGATGATCTCTAAGGTCTTTTCCAACCTGGTTAATTCTGTGACAATACTTCCAGGTCTTTACTTGGTAGAGACCAGACCTGCTTTGTGGTGGGAGCTCCTCGTGTGGTTAATGTCACCACCCACAACCCAGTCTTCACTATGCAAATGTCATTACAATGAGGTTGTTTCCAACAATACATTTTGATTCACAAGGACTTGGACATCTGACTTTGTCAACTATGAGATGACTTTGTTACGTTGTCTTGTGCATGGGGTGTTTTGTAGCTGGGATGAGTAACCTTCACAAGTGGGCAAGGCTTCTCTTCATCCCCTGCCCTGGTGAGACCTCACATAGAATATTGCATCCAGTTCTGGGCTCCCCAGTTCAAGAGAGGCAGGGATCTATTTGAGAGAGTCCAATGAAGGACTAAAAGGTAATTAAGAGACTGAGGCACTGCCTTATGAGGAAAGGTGAGAGACCTGAGGCTGTTTAGTCTGGAGAAGAGAAGATTGAGAGGGGATTTAATGAATGTTTATACATATCTGAGGGCTGGGGGTCAGGAAGGAAGGGACAGAGACAGCCACTTGTGCCCTGTAATAGCAAAAGGAGCAATGGATGTAAACTGCAGCACAGGAATTTCCACCTCAACATGAGGGGGAATTTCTTTACTGTAAGGGTCCCAAAGCACTGGAACAGGCTCCCCAAAGAAATTGTGGAATCTCTTCTCTGGAGACTTTCAAGACCCATCTGGATGCATTCCTGTGCAACGTGCACTGGCAGAGGGGAGGGTTGGACTCGATCTCCAGAGGTCCCTTCCAGCCTCTAACATCCTGTGATCCTGTGATCCCAAATACAAACAGCTCTGCAACAAAGAGCTTCCCAGGGAACTCTGCTTTATGGGATCCTTCCTGGCCCTTTGTCCTGGGAGGGAATGGAGCGATGAGGAGTACCAGCATTTGCATGTGGCATTCCACTGGGAAGACTGGCTTCAGCTTCATGTTCAGAAGACAAAATGAAGAGCCTCTGGGGTGTGGGCTGGCAACTGTGAAGAAGCAAGCTCCATCCTCTGCCATGAAAAACCCATTTCCAGTCCAATTACCCAGAAAATGTGGGTTAAAAAGGCAGTTTCTCTGTGGGGAAAAAGCTCTAATATTAAGAAGCTGAGCATGTGGAAAATTCCTCTGAAAATCTAATATGGGGCAAATTCCCATCATGAGATGCAGTTATTTTTGCAAAGAAATAGGCTGATTGTTTTTTTTTTTCCTCCTGCTGATTTTCCAAGGGGTTGTGTCTCTCTTCTGGAGAACTATTGTATCTCCCAGTGAGCTTTATCAGAAAGGACATGAGAAGCACTCATAATGAGAATTAATAAGTTTCTGCTGATTAGTAAGAGATACTCAGCTCTTGTCGAACACGATGGAATTAGTAACAAGTTAATCCATCAAATCTGAGGCTAACACCAGTAGCAGACTTTTCCAGATGGGGACACAGAAAGATGAAGAATGATGTGCTGAAGGCCTTGGAAAAGTCAGGAGCAGAGTTGGGATTCTTGCACAGGTATCAGAGTGATCTCAAAGTACTTCCGCTTGCTGTACGACGGGAATATTCCCTGGGAACCCTGCTGGACCTGCACCGTGGAGAAAGGATGCTCTGAAACAAGTTCCCTGGCCTTGGTGCTGTGACTGTGAGCTCACTGGTGCTCTGTGTGCTTGAGATGCAGCTTTCTTTCAGTAAGGCACCCTTGCCTGGAGTGGCTGGCTCCATGGGCAGGACCAGCTGTGCATGTGGATACCATGATAGCAGAGACTATCGGCTGCCAGGATGCTCAGTTGTCACCTCCCAGGGCTCTCATTGAGCTGGCAGCATGCAGCTCAGTCTCAGGCAGCCTGGATGAGCCCCTCAGGCTTGTGTGTTTTTCTGAGGGATTTCAGAGCTCCACTACAACTGGTTTCCAAGGGCATTAGGTTCTCAAGTGCCTTTTGAGCATATGAGGCTATGCCTCTCTTACCTCGTGTGTGGAATGGAAATAAGAGCACTTCATCACACTCCTCTGTGCAGGCTACATTAGAGACATCAAATGCTACAGGAACAAAGGGCAATAAATAACAACTTTGCTTTATGTTATGGGACCAGCAGGGATCAGCAGCAGCAAGTGGCTCTGCATTTCAGACATCCCCTGGGATGAGGATTTCTGGCTTGCTTCCAGTTTTTAGCAGTAATTATTTGGTCAGATGTATACCTATTTGGCCTTTCGTGTGTGTTTGATGGCAAACACAGAGGACTCTCCATCTCCTTTTGATGTGAGCGTGTGGGTAAGCTGTGTTTGATCAATGCAGCATCACTGTGCACATCTGTGATAGTTTGAAGCTAGTTAGAATGTTCTGGTGAGAAGAATTAGATTATAGGCCTGCCCTTTAAAACCAAATCCAAACATTTGTGTCACTCCATGCTGCTACTGTGGTCACATATTGTCTAAGCAAGGAAGACAAGCAAAGCTTTTCAGTTCCTGGGTTTACTGCTCTGCTCTTTGTGAAGAACAGTGCACCTGAGGGATGGCAAAGGGCTCAGGTCCAGCCAACATGGATTTAGGAAGGGCAGATCCTGCCTCTCCAACCTGATCTCTTTCTATGATCAGGTGAGCCGCTTGGTGGATGTGGGGAGGCCTGTGGATGTGGTCTATCTGGACTTCAGCAAGGCCTTTGACACTGTCCCCCACAGCAAACTGCTGGCTAAGCTGTCAGCCCACGGCTTGGATGGCAACACTCTGTGCTGGGTGAGGAACTGGCTGGAGGGCCGAGCCCAGAGAGTGGTGGTGAATGGTGCCACATCCAGCTGGCGGCCAGTCACTAGTGGTGTCCCTCAGGGATCAGTGCTGGGCCCCATCCTCTTTAACATCTTCATAGATGATCTGGATGAGGGCATTGAGTCAGTCATCAGCAAGTTTGCAGATGACACCAAGCTGGGGGCTGATGTGGCTGGGTTGGAGGGCAGAAGGGCTCTGCAGCGGGACCTTGACCGCCTGGACAGATGGGCAGAGTCCAATGGGATGGCATTCAATGGCTCCAAGTGCAGGGTGCTGCACTTTGGCCACAACAACCCCATGCAGAGATACAGGCTGGGGTCGGAGTGGCTGGAGAGCAGCCAGACAGAGAGGGATCTGGGGGTGCTGATTGATACCCGCCTGAACATGAGCCAGCAGTGTGCCCAGGTGGCCAAGAGAGCCAATGGCATCCTGGCCTGCATCAGGAATGGTGTGGCCAGCAGGAGCAGGGAGGTCATTCTGCCCCTGTACTCTGCACTGGTTAGACCACACCTTGAGTACTGTGTCCAGTTCTGGGCCCCCCAGTTTAAGAGGGACATTGAGATGCTTGAACGTGTCCAGAGAAGGGCAACGAGGCTGGTGAGAGGCCTCGAGCACAGCCCTACGAGGAGAGGCTGAGGGAGCTGGGATTGTTTAGCCTGGAGAAGAGGAGGCTCAGGGGAGACCTTATTGCTGTCTACAACTACCTGAGGGGTGGTTGTAGCCAGGAGGAGGTTGCTCTCTTCTCTCAGGCAGCCAGCACCAGAACAAGAGGACACAGCCTCAAGCTACGCCAGGGGAAATTTAGGCTCGAGGTGAGGAGAAAGTTCTTCACTGAGAGAGTCATTGGCTACTGGAATGGGCTGCCCAGGGAGGTGGTGGAGTCGCCGTCCCTGGAGCTGTTCAAGGCAAGATTGGACGTGGCACTTGGTGCCATGGTCTAGCCTTGAGCTCTGTGGTAACAGGTTGGACTTGATGATCTGTGAGGTCTCTTCCAACCCTGATGATACTGTGAGACTGTGACACTGTGAAGAACAGTGGGCATCCTTTGGCTGTGCCTGGTTTGAGACAGCATCAGACTGGCTGCAGAGAAGAGCATGCAAAACAATTATAGAGTCATAGAATCATAGAATCAGTGAGGGTGGGAAAGGACCACAAGGATCACCTAGTTCCAACCCCCCCTGCCATGGGCAGGGACACCTCACACTGGATCAGGCTGTCTAGAGCCTCATCCAGCCTGGCCTTAAACACCAGGGATGGGGCTTCCACCACCTACCTGGGCAACCCATTCCAGGCTCTCACCACTCTCATGTTGAACAACTTCCTCCTCACATCCAGTCTGAATCTACCCATTTCTAGCTTTGTTCCATCCCCCCAGTACTATCACTACCTAACATCCTAACGAGTCCTTCACCAGCTTTCTGTATGCCTCCTTCAGATACTGAAAGGCCATAATAAGGTCACCTTGGAGTCTTCTCCTCTCCAAACTCAACATCCTCAAATCCCTCAGTCTCTTCTCATAGCAGAGCTGCTCCAGCTCTCTAATCATCCTCATGGCCCTTCTCTGGACACCTTCCAGCACATCCATAGCCCTTGTGTAATGGGAGCTCCAGAACTGGATGCAATACTCCAGGTGGGATCTCACTTCCCTCACCCTGCCAGCCATACTTCTCTTGCAGCAGCCCAGGCTCTGGTTGGCTTTCTGGGCTGCAAGTGCACACTGCTGGCTCATATTGAGCTTCTTGTCCACCAGCACCCCCAAGCCCCTTCTCCTCAGGGCTGCTCTCCAGCCAGTCCCTGCCCAGCCTATATTGATGTTTGGGATTGCCTCAACCCAGATGCAGGACTTTGCAATTGGTCTTGTTGAACTTCATGTGATTGGCTTGGGCACACCTCTCTAGCCTGTCAAAGTCCCTCTGGATGGCATTCCTGAGGCATGTCAGCCACACCACACAGCTTGGTGTCGCCAGCAAACTTGCTGAGGGTGCACTCCATGCCAATTATAATCCAATGACATGGTAAAATAAGAAGATGGCTGTTGGAGAGCAAACCATATCATGTACAGGTGGAGCCAGAGAAGAGTCTCCATCACTAGAGTTTTAGGGGAGTTCCTGCCTGTACCCACAGTGAGTAACTCCACTGTCTGAGGTGAGAGAGAGAGAGAGAGCCCTGGCAGAGTGCTGCAGCTGAGGAGAGGCAGGTCCCTCTGTGCCTCTGAAGCCACAGCACTGTAATGAGGTTGCCTGACGTGCCAGTATTGCAGCAAGGGAGCACGAACGAACATCTCATAAGAAGACAGGCACAAAACCCTCTTTGTATGCTGGCAAATCTACTCTGGACACCTGCCTGATATCAAAGGCAAGAAAATTTCCAGAAATGGAAGTTAGCAAAAGAGGCAGAAAGGGGAAAAAAAAAAAGAAGCATTGTTATAAAAGCTGGCATTAATTTGCATTTGCAATTCAGTCTCACAAATGGCTGCTGGAAGTAATGAGTTACCTGAATCAAAACCCTATTGAGGATAGAAATTGTTTTTAATTACAATGCAGAACAGAATGAATGGCTTGAAGGAGTTGCCCTTTTACTTTGTGTCTGCTGGAAGCAAAGCAGAATTCCTGGTGGCATCTCTATAAATATTGTGATTTGCAGTAATGATGTGAGGCTGTCAGGTGGTTCCTTCAACTCAGGAGCAGTAGCCATCAGTCTTAATTTAATACTGCCTCACCTGTGCCACTCTTCTCCCCCTCCCTGCTTTCCTATGGAGTAGATTGTTGATGACACTCAAAATAGCCTATGCAAAGGAGATGCAGGAACTAGAAAATGTAATTTCTGAGAGCCAGAGAACAAGGCAGGTTTAACACTGGTGGTCAGGATTGTGA
Source organism: Tricholaema leucomelas (assembly GCA_013400475.1). NCBI lineage: Eukaryota > Metazoa > Chordata > Aves > Piciformes > Lybiidae > Tricholaema lacrymosa > Tricholaema leucomelas. The sequence continues at coordinate 1,110,349 of WAAF01005021.1, read as the reverse complement.
CCCTTTAAATATACAAAGCACAGCCTTTCACTGGATAAGGGGGCAGCTGTCTCCCCTCGGAGGGTGGATAGAGGTTCTCTGCTCGGCTGTGAAGAAGAGGCATGAAAATGCCCCAGTTTGTGAGCAAGGAAACGAATGTCACCCCACCACTGGAGTAATGACATTCCAGGATCTGAAGGGGGCCTACAAAACAAGAATGAGACTGAGGGAGTTGGAGTTCAGTTTGGAGAGGAGAAGGCTCCCAGGTGACCTTCTTGTGGCCTTTCAGTATGTGAAGGGGGCTACAAGAAAGCTGGGGAGGGACATTTTAAGATGTCAGGTAGTGATAAGACTGGTGGGAATGGAACAAAGCTAGAAACGGCTAGATTCAGACTGGATGTTAGGAAGGAGTTCTTCAGCTTGAGGGTGGTGAGACCCTGGAAGGGATTGCCCAGGAAGATGGTGGAAGCCTCATCCCTGGAGATGCTTAAGGCCAGGCTGGATGAGGCTGTGGCCAGCCTGATCTAGGGTAGGGTGTCCCTGCCCATGGCAGGAGATTGGAACTACATGATCCTTGTGGTCTCTTCCAACTCTGACTGATTCTGTGATTCTAAATCCTTGCAGGAGAGATTTGATCTTTCTGAGGAAAATGTAGCCCTTAAATATTGAGGGATTCACCTCCTGGCTGTGAGAGTGCAGAAACAGATACAGAGGGTGACAAGAGCAATGTGCTGGTCAGTGGTTATCAGTGACATGAACACAAAACTTGAGCTAATTCAGCACAGCCATGCAGTCCTGTTCAAAAAGATCAGAAGAAGGGCACTGAGTCAGAGAAAGGGAAACAACCAAGGACAAGTACTAGGAATCCTCCTTTCTATGTAAATTATTTCTACTGTCTTTTCTTCCCCAGATCTGGCAGATTCAGAGAGGACTCCCAAGCTCACAGTCTCTCCCTCTTGTAGGGCAACTGGACACTTGGGAGCACTTTTCTAGCCTGAAAACAGCTATCTGATGACATTAGAGATGCGCTGGCATGTCCTGCCTAAATCCCAGCTGTTACTTCAGAGAGTCTGTGTCATGCCTATCAAACCTGACAGCACACTTGTACGTTTGGAATCTCCAATCTCTCCTTTTGTATAGCTAATAATTTCCTTTCTCACTTTATCTCTTAAGACTTTGTGACCCCCTCAGGTCTGCACCGTGGAAATTTCTTGAAACCTTTGCTGACTAAAGGTTTATAAGGGTGAGTTTTCAGTCTGAGCAGCTGCACTGGTGTTCAGGAGGGTCATAGCACCATAGAATCATAGAATCAGTCAGGGTTGGAAGGGACCACAAGGATCCAACCCTCCTGCCACGGGCAGGGACACCCTACCCTAGATCAGGCTGCCAAAGCCTCATCCAGCCTGGCCTTAAACATCTCCAGGGTGGGAGCCTCACCCCCCCCCCTGGGCACCCCATTCCAGCCTCTCACCACTCTCATGCTCAACAACTTCCTCCTCATGTCTGGCCTGAACCTACCTATCTCCAGCTTTGCTCCATTCCTGCTAGTCCTGTCACTCCCTGAGGGCCTCAAAAGTCCCTCCCCAGCTTTTTTATAGGTCCCCTTCAGATCCTGGAAGGCCACAAGAAGGTCACTGTGGAGCCTCCTCTTCTCCAGACTGCACAGCCCCAACTCTTTCAGTCTGTCCTCACAGCAGAGCTGCTGCAGCCCTCTGAGCATCCTTGTGGCCCTTCTCTGGACACGCTCCAGCATCTCCACATCCTTCTTGTAATAGTGGCTCCAGAACTGGATGCAGTGCTCCAGGTGGAGTCTCACCAGAGCAGAGCAGAGGGGGAGAATCACCTCCCTCATGTTTTACTTGTCCTCCAAAACAAGAGAAACCTAGGGGGAGAATTTGGGTTCCTAGCAGAGAGAAGTGGGAGCTACTGTCCTGGGATAACAGCGAAGAGGATTTTTCTTGCTCTTTTCATAACCACCTGCAGCCAAGGGAACATTTCACTGAGTCATTTTAATCCATTAGCAATGGGTTTCAGGAACACACCAGTAATGCATGTAGTGTGCACCCAGGAGAAACAACAAATGGTTAGTTAGAGAGTTTAGATTTTAATTAAGCAGATAACGTGTGTTTGTATTTAGCCTTATAAATGAAAATGTATTCACTGTAGAGTAGCTGGGTTCTATTAGGTCTCCCTGAACATAAAGAGAAGGGCTGATTATTACTGATTACTGAACTATTAGAGGGTTGTGCCTTGAGCTGCTTGATTGTAGCTCTGTTTGCTTCTGTTGCTAAAAGGGCTCTTGTCTGATACCCAGATATGTGTGAAACAGGCAGCATTTGGACTCCATTTGAAAATTAATTCTAGGTTACAAACCTCAGCAAGTGATACAAATAATAGTGCTGGCTACTTCTTTTGGTCGTAACAGCAGGTTCTCATGGCTTGTGGAGGCTTGCAGCAGGCATGCTGCACATCGCTCCCACTCCAGACAGGCCAAGGTGAATGTGCTGCTAAAGGAAAGGGTCACTGCAAGAAATGAGCTCTTGAAAGTGAAAAGCAGACTCAGAGCTCTTCCAGGGTATTCCCATCCTCTTTGGTGTCTCCTTTGCGTGGCAACATCAAGAGATTACAAGCCATACAATAAATGTATGAAACAACTTTATCCCTGGATCTCTTGTGAATATTGATTAGATGAGCCCAGCAAGGTCTTAGAAGGTAGCCAAACATTATAGTGATTTAGCAGTAGGGAGACTGGGGGGGGTTGTTAAGTGATTTACCTTTGAAGAAAGCTATAGGAGGTCCCATGGGCTGCAAATCTCCCAGCTCCAGCCTCTACCTCTGCCCCTTTGGTATGCTGTTTGTGCACTTGTATTCACCAGCATGCCATGGAATGCTGCTATTCTCCCTATTCCTAAAGCCAACGCTGAAGCATTGAATAAGATGTAAAATTTCAGGGGTTTCTCTAATAGGAAGGACCCAGGTTTCAGAGCTGTCCCAGCCACTTTCTCACTGCAGAGCAGCCAGAAAGCTGGAGGCTCTGCTTCACACCTGAAGTAATCTCTTTTGATGGATAATTGCCTGGGGAAGGGGTTTGCCCAGGAGGTAGCACAGCCAGATGATACCCAGCTGTCCAAATGGCACTTTGGGCTGTATCAGATGGAAATAAGTTAGGATGGTTTCACACTGCCTTGATTTGCTAGAGACCAGACAGTGGCTGCTGGCCTCAGGAGGAAGGGAAGGAAAATAGAACTTAAACCTCACTTTCTCATCTTTGGTCTAGTGCAGTGTTTCTTAGCCAGGCCACAGCTTCTGGACCAAAGTTTTCTATTTACATGCACATTTTTGGCCTTTTCTGAGCTCTTGTCATTTATGCCCACCATCTGAAAATGGCTCCAGCATTCAGAGATCTCTCTCAGTGATGCTTCCCTGACCACCCAGGAGGGATGTCAATTCCAGTCACCACTGTGAAGGGATGTATTACACCATGAAATGCTTTACCAAAACTCCTATCTCAAACAGCAGGCTACATATGTGTTTGGAAAGAGTTGGCTCCCACTAAAAGCTAATTCACGTTTTGTTTGATGGCAAAACCTGAAGGAAAGGATCATGGTAAAGTGAAAAGAAATCTAACACCTCTTGCATCTGTAGTCCTGGTAATATGTTTGAATATCTGGAAGAGACATTTTTGAACAGTTTCTGTTAGTGCAAGGCAAGCATCTTAAACTGCTTTAATTCATGATGGAACTCCATTAAGTTAGTTGTGTTTCGCTGAAGTTACCTTTGGAGAACAATAATGTCTTTGGGGCTGCAGATGTTGATGAGGGGCTTGGGAGAGCTCGGTTGCCACCTCTGCATACCTAGCAGTAAAGGGGAGTCACAGAATTACAGGATTATTGAGGCTGGAATAGAGCTCTGAGATCGTCAAGTCCAGCCCATGACCTCACACCACCACATCCACCAGACCTTGTCACCAAGTGCCACATCCAATCTTTCCTTAAATGCCTCCAGGGAAAGCAACTCCACCACCTCCCTGGGCAGTACATCTCAGTGTCTAATTACCCTTTCCACGAGGAAATGCTTCCTAACATCCAACCTAAACCTCTCCTGGTACAGCTTCTTGTCGCGGGTTGCCTGGGAGAAGAGCCTAACCCTCACCTTACTACAACTTCCCTTCAGGAAGTTGTAGAGTGTGATAAGGTCCCCTGGAGTCTTGTCTTCTCCAGGCTGAACAACCCTATCTCCCTCAGCCTCCTCCTCATAAGACTTTCCCTTCAGTCCCTTCCCCAGTCTCATCACTCTCCTCTGGACCCACTCCAGCACCTCCAATACCTTTCTTGCAGTGAGAGCCCCAGAGCTGCACACAGTGCTCGAGGAAGCCTAAACTGATAGGCATTTATTAGACTTTGCATCATCAGATGAAGGTTTCTGTAGAAAATGAATACATATGAGATGCACTGGAAAAGATTTTACCTTCAGCTGTCTATTCTTGCATAGGTGAAAGAAACGATGACCTTTCCTGCACCCCTCATTCAGCATGGTTCACCTTCTCTTGCATGTGCTTTGTGGCAGAAGGAACAAAAAGTAAATTAAGGAATTAGGGGAATTTTCTTTTGTGTATTTAGGACAGTGGAGAGTGACTGAAATTGCTAAAAGGCTGAGTCTTGTGAGGGGCTGTCTTTCATGAAGGGAAGGAAAACATTGTGCTGGACAAAGGCAGAGTCTAAACCCCTAGCTGAGAAAAGAACAAAGCCTCCACTTCTGTTAGGGCATGGCTGCGCCAGGCACCATCCCTTAATAAAGTGATATAATGCCTAAAATGGGACTCCACTGTGTTTTTGTCCAAGAGTTCCTCCTGAAGGCAGCATTACTGTGGCTGCATTGTCTGTGTGAAGCAGGTTATCAGGTGCTGACAGGCTGGGGCTTTTGCAACGAGATGCTGCGGTAATAATCCACGTGCACGTTTGCAGCCATTCACTGTAACAATAACGGGGTATATTATTCGGCCTCTTTTAGCTTCTCTTGACAATGAAACCTTCCTTCTACCCCTCTCATTCCTTCAGTGCTGGCCCATGTGTCCAATCCATTTAAATAAACCAGGAAAAGTAACCATTAATGTCAAAGTTCCATAATTAAATGCTGACTGACTCCCCGCCTGCGCTTGCAACGTCGCACTTTAATTTTAAAAGAATATCCAAGTTGACATTGGACTTTTTAAACAGATTAATTAGTCACATTTCATCTTAAGTGGCTCTGACTTAATAGGTACTGCTAATGTGCAGTATGTATTTACTTAAAGCCATTATAACATAATATTTACAGGATACTTAACATGTATTAATTACCATCTAATGAACCTCGTGGCTACAGCGTTGCTGTTCCTGCGTGGCTGTAAAAGTTTCATCTCGTGAAGGGGTTGGGGAGAGGGAAGTGAAAATAAAGTGCATGTACATTGAATGCTTTTTTTTTTTTTTCCATAGGAAATGTGAAGATTATAAGGAAATGTAAACCAGGGGCCCCAGTAAATCACAAACAGCTAACAAATGCTCTGAGACATGCTATAATGTTTTTATGAGCGCCTTTTACAACCCATTCATTACACTGTCTGTCCTTCTGAAAGCTGGTTATTAGACTGACTGCACAAAGTAACATGTGAATATCTGTGCAGTTAGCCATGAAATCACAGCCAAGTTGATCACTTTTTATTTTCCCCATTTTTGTCCAGGAGGATGTCCTGAAACCTTTGTCCTCGTGTTGTGCTGCCGCATCTTGTGAAACTATGGTTTGCGTTGCCTGCGAACTGCACTGAGGAGCAGTGTGGAACTGGTGCAATGGCAAAGCTTCCTGGAAAGGAAATGGCCTGAAATTGTGCCAGGGGAGGTTTAGATTGGATATTAGGGAAAAAGTTGTTACTGAAAGAGTGGTCAGGCATTGGAACAAGCTGCCAAGGGATGTGGCAGAGTCACCATCCCTGGAGGTGTTAAAGGAACGTGTGGAGATGGCACTTTGAGGCGTAGTTTAACAGCCATGGTGGTGTTAGATTGATGGTTGGACTTGATGATCTTAGAGCTCATTTTCAACCAGAACAATTCTGTGATTCTATGTATATGCTCAGCTCAGTCTCTTCTTCCTGGAGACAAATTATTTTAGATGCTAAATGATGAACTCTGGCCTCAAGTGTTGCTCAGATCTCCTGGTGCCTGTGTTTCAGAGCACCTCAGCCTATGGTTAGATGCCATCAGTGGTGCGATGAAGGGTTTTCTGCAGGTAACTTCTGCAGAAGAGTTGTCAGCCTGTGATGTTTCAGGCTGCAAGGTGGCTTAGCAAGTCTCCCCTTCAGGAATGTCCATGTGGGATTTGCTCACTGTAAATGAGGATAATATCATTGCCAGGAATGTCCATGTGGGATTTGCCCACTGGAAACGAGGATAATATCATTGCTCTAGGCAAGAGGTCACAGAAGTTTGTCAGCTGACAGAGAGAATATTTGCTCTGCACTGCAGTTCAGCTGTCTGGGAGATGACTGCAGGTTGAGCTGTCTGTCAGGGAGAGGTTAAAGGTGTACTTAAACTTGGATGCTGGAGGAAGTAAATGCTCAAGGACCTCTCTGCCTGGTCTTTTTTCATTATGTGTCTGATGTGCAAAATAATGGAAGCAGATAACCCTGGAGACCCTGCTGCCGACCCGGCAGACTCTTGTAAAGTGAGCACACAACATGCCATAACAGGCACAAAGGGAAAAGCTCAGGCGTTTGACAGCCAAGCAGCTCTGGCATTCTGTAATTTCCCTTTCCACTGCCACACTGCTAACAGCTTCATATTCAAATGGCTGCCTGTCTATGATTGTCCAATTATTCACTGCATTCTTTCTTTGATGGCACAGATGTTCTCAATTTCTTGGAGGAGAGGCTTTTCTTTTTTTTTACATCTAAAGAGTCGTTCAGCCTCAGAAATGCAAAATTCTCCACAGTTCACCAGGTTCTCTGATGGGTTTGCATAATTGGTCTTCAATTTGCCTATTGTTTTGTAATAGAAAGCCTCTGTTTAATTTAATTTCTGTAAACCTGTAGAAAGAGCAGAACATTCTGCCATTTAAGTCATTCTCCTCATTAGGATCTGAGATGGTTGTGAAAGTTTTGGCTCCATTACAAAGTGCAGATTGTGCTGAAAGGAGCAAGTGCTTTCTTCTGCCATTGTTTTAAGCACACTGTGAGGCTGATCCAGCAAGATGTTAAACATGATTGGCTCTATTTGTACCTTGGTAAGAGGTGCTTGTCTCCTGGCAAGGTCAGGCTGGTTCTTTCTAGGTGCTCTGGCATGCCAGGGAGGAAAGTCCAAGTCTGTTGCAAGCAGGAATTCATAGAATCATAGAATCAGTCAGGGTTGGAAGGGACCACAAGGATCATCTAGTTCCAACACCTCTGCCACGGGCAGGGACACCCTACCCTAGAGCAGGCTGCCCACAGCCTCATCCAGCCTGGCCTTAAACACCTTCAGGCATGGGGCCTCAACCACCTCCCTGGGCAACCCATTCCAGCATCTCACCACTCTCATGCTCAACAACTTCCTCCTCATGTCAAGTCTGAATCTACCCATCTCTAGCCTTACTCCATTCCTCCTAGTCCTGTCACTCCCTGAGAGCCTCAGAAGTCCCTCCCCAGCTTTTTTATAGGCCACCTTCAGATACTGAAAGGCCACAAGAAGGTCACCTGGGAGCCTCCTCTTCTGCAGACTGCACAGCCCCAACTCTTTCAGCCTGTCCTCATAGCAGAGGTGTTCCAGCCCTCTGAACATCCTTGTGGCCCTTCAATTGTTCAAGTTGTGGATATTAGTGAGTGTATAGTTTTCTGGGAAAGGATGATTTTGGTCACATCTGATGCCTGTGAGTTGCTCTTTCAAGAAGAGAGTGTCTCACTTGCTCAGCACCTCAGTTTTCCATTTGTGTAATGGACGTAGTTCTAAACATACCTGTGTGGTTAAACTGTTCATGAAAATCACTTGGGCTTTTCATGTTTCCTTCTTGGATGCTCATTTATATAACCTTCTTACACGATGAGGTGAGGTAGAGATACCTGTGTGACACAAATCTCAAAAGTGATACAGAAGAAAGGCATTTCTGAAGCTTCAGAGGAACGGCAACGAGAAACCCCCAGCAAAACCTTACAGCAGCAAATAGGGAGCTCTGGGAGTGAAACAGTAAATCAAATCCTGGGAAATAAAAAAAAAGAGAAATTGTAAAAGATTAGAGGCTTGCCAGGATAATTCAAAAGAGATAAAGGGATGACCCAGGGAATTACAGCCTCACAGCAATCCTGCATAAAAGGATTAGGTTAGGGCCCCAGCAGCAAAGAAGGGGCCAGCAATGAAGCTTGTGCTGGTTACCCTGAACCAGGCCAGGTGTGTTGGTACCCTTCCCTCTTACAGAGAAGTGCCCTAAATTTCGTTTTCCACGAGGCATTTGGTACAGAATCATAAAAGGTTATTACAAAAGCTACTGGTGTCTCTCTGGCATGTACGGGAATGTAGAGACATGCAGGCACAGTTTGGAGAGGACCTGCCACCTACCCTTGGTACCGGTGTGCCCACACTGCAGTGCTGCGTGCTGCTCAACCAGGGTGCCCTAATTCTTATTAAGAGGCTCCTGGCAGTGTCCTAAAATAGCTTAGGGAGCCTCAAAGTACAGAAGAAAAGGTCAGGTGTGCCTCTGTCTTTAAACAGCAAAGGGGGAGCCCACCCAGCAGCAGCTGAGAAACACCTGTCATAGAATCATAGAATCAGTCAGGGTTGGAAGGGACCACAAGGATTATCTAGTTCCAACTCCCCTGCCAGCAGCAGGGACACCCTACCCTAGATCAGGCTGCCCACAGCCTCATCCAGTCTGGCCTTAAACACCTCCAGGGATGGGGCCTCAACCACCTCCCTGGGAAACCCATTCAAGCCTCTCACCACTCTCATGCTCAACAACTTCCTCCTCATGTCCAGTCTGAATCTACCCTGGAGCCTCCTCTTCTCCAGACTGAACAGCCCCAACTCCTTCAGTCTGTCCTCACAGCAGAGCTGCTCCAGCTCTCTGAGCATCCTCAGGACCCTTCTCTGGACACACCCCAGCATCTCCACATCCTTCTTGTAATAGGGGCTTCAGAACTGGATGCAGTACTCCAGGTGGGGTCTCAGCAGAGTGGAGTAGAGGGGGAGAATCACCTCCCTGGCCCTGCTGGCTACACTCCTCCTGCTGCAGCCCAGGCTCTGGTTGGCTTTCTGGGCTGCAAGTGCACACTGCTGGCTCCTGTTGAGCTTCTCATCCAGTTTAGTGCTGGCAGAGAAATAACCACCCTTGTCCTGTAATGGCTAGACTGACAGTTAGAACAAGTTCATCCCAGTATGGGAGTGGATCAATTTGGAGTGAAGGGCAGTGTGTGAGTCCTGGAGGCAGGCATGCCATTCCTGCTATTGCCAGTATGTATTCCTGATCCAGGAGAGACTGTCTCCTCAAGCCCTTGATGTGCTAGGTAGCAATGGGATTGCAGTATAGTAAACGTGAGGGGAACCTGCTTTCTAGCACAGGGTGCATGGGAGACACCAGGAGACCCTCAGTCTGACATGTAATACTAACACTTTGGAGGTCTCTACATTTGTCTGCAGCCTTGTTCCCTGTATCAGATAAACAGATGCCTCAGAAAAGCCTTTGTACTATCTGTCTTAGGAGGCAGTCAGGAAATAGATTTACCAGGCTACAGGCGTGTTCCCTGAGACGATAACAACCACCTTACTGCACAATGCATCAAACGAGTGTGTTCCAAGTTGGGAAGGCATACACACTGCCAAAATCTGTACATCAAAGCCCAGCAGATTTCCCCCTCAGCACTCAGATAGCCAGTCAAAGTCACAACGAGCCGACAGTGACTTTGCGTTAGATCTCAGGTGCACTGCCCAGAGATAGAGCCTAAAAGCAGGCAAGCTGTCATGTGGGTCAGGAGGGTGAGCTCACTGACAGCACACACTTCTTTTACCCTGTTACCAATATCAAAGCCCCTCACTTCTTTTGTGTAGATTTCAAGATGAAGGGAGATGCTGCTGCTTTGTTTCACTTCCTCCCACCTTCAAATAAGAAATTTGTCTTCCAGATCCATCTCCTATTTGAAGAAGAAAGTTGATATTTTACATTCTCTGGCTCAGTGAGCAGTTTTAAAGTCAGCTTATAGAAAATCCAGCTTTGTCTTTGTCAAACATTGGACTAAGACCCATTTTCCCCCAAGCAAGTTTCCAAGTTTGAAGAGAGCTGGACAGAGCAGGCAATGAGAGAACTGGAATCTGGGTCCTTATTTCAGAAGCTGGCATCTTCAGTTTTGACCAGCTTTCAAACTGCACTGTCTGGTAGCTGCCTCTTCCTCTGTGGATTCCTGCCTTTGCTCTCCACATAGCATAGAATCACAGAATCTAGAATCAACCAGGTTGGAAGAGACCTGTAAGATCATCCAGCCCAACCTAGCGCCCAGCCCTGTGCAAAATCAACCAGACCATGGCACTAAGTGCCTCATCCATCCAGTCTTTTCTTGAACATCTCCAGGGACGGTGACGCCTCCACCTCCCTGGGCAGCCCATTCCAATGCCAATCACTCTCTCTGACAACAACTTCCTCCTAACATCCAGCCTAGACCTCCCCTGGCACAACTTCAGACTGTGTCCCATTGTTCTGTTGCTGGTTGACTGGGAGAAGAGACCAACTCCACCTGGATACAACTTCCCTTTAGGTAGTTGTAGAAAGCAATGAGCTCTGCCCTGAACCTTCTCTTCTGCAGGCTGCACACCCCCAGCTCCCTCAGCCTCTCCTCACAGGGCTGTGCTCCAGGCCCCTCACCAGCTTTGTCGCCCTCCTGTGGACACTTTCCAGTACCTCAACATCTCTCTTGAATTGAGGAGCCCAGAACTGGACACAGCACTGAAGGTGTGGCCTGACCAGTGCTGAGTACAGGAGAAAAATAGCCTCTCTTGTCCTCCTGACCACACTGACACAGCTTGTGAGCATTGTAGACCAGATCTAAATTTGGCTCAGCTTTGTTAGCAAATCTTTGATTACTGTTTTTTTGTTGTGCAAACTCAGAAAAAGCAGGCTTTGATTTTTCCATGAGGGATGTGCTAGGTGGGAGATTTGCTTTGAACCGTGGAAGTGCTGGTTCAGGTTCCTGATGGAGCTGAGTGCCACACATCTGATCTGAGGGCAAAAATGGGCCAGTGGCCTGTGAATCCGTGGAGAATACAGAAGGATAGGGATTGGATAAGACCTCTAGGGATCATCTAGTTGAGCTGCACTGCCAGCGCAGATTGTTGGAAGGGTAATGAAGTGAATCGTAGAATCAGCCAGGTTGGAAGAGACCTCCCAGATCATCCAGCCCAACCTAGCACCCAGCCCTATGCAGTCATCTAGACCATGGCACTGAATGCCTCATCCAGCCTTTTCTTGAACACCTGCAGGGATGGTGACTCCACAAAGGACAGTTTTTGGGTTTGGAATGACTCCAGAGATGGATAGCATTAGTTCCCTTCCCTATTTTGACTCAAAAGAGCCTGGGGCAAAAAAAAAGTTCCTGTTATTTTGCATATAAAGTGCATGTATTTTACATGCAGTCCCTGTTACAGCCAGGCCTTGTCTTACATGAGACACGTATCAGATAAATGATAAATACCCATAACCATAGAATCATAGAATCAGTGAGGGTTGGAAGGGACCACAAGGATCATCCAGTTCCAACTCCCCTGCCAGCAGCAGGGACACCCCACCCTAGATCAGACTGGCCATAACCTCAACCAGCCTGGCCTTAAACACCTCCAGCCATGGGGCCTCAACCACCTCCCTGGGCAACACATTCCAGCCTCTCACCACTTTCATGCTGAACAACTTTCTCCTCACCTCCAGGCTGACTCTCCCTACCTCCAGCTTTGCTCCACTCCCCCCCAGTTCTGTCACTCCCTGGGAGCCTAAAAAGTCCCTCCCCAGCTTTTTTGTAGGCCCCCTTCAGATCCTGAAAGGCCACAAGAAGGTCACCTGGGAGCCTCCGCTTCTCCAGACTGAACAGCCCCAACTCTTTCAGTCTGTCCTCATAGCAGAGCTGTTGCAGCCCTCTCAGCATCCTCGTGGCCCTTCTCTGGACACTCTCCAGCATCTCCACATCCCTCTTGTAATAGGGGCTCCAGAACTGGATGCAGTACTCCAGGTGGGGTCTCACCAGAGCGGAGCAGAGGGGGAGAATCACCTCCCTGGGCCTGCTGGCCACACTCCTCCTGCTGCAGCCCAGGCTCTTGTTGGCTCTCTGGGCTGCAAGTGCACACTGCTGGCTCATGTTGAACTTCTCCTCCACCAGCACCCCCAAGTGCCTCTCCTCAGGGCCACTCACTGCCCAGCCTGGATTTGTGCTTGAGATTGCCTCGACTCAGATGCAGGACCTTGCACTTGTTCTTGTTGAACCTCATGAGGTTGGCTTGTGCCCACCTCTGCAGCCTGTCCAGGTCCCTCTGGCTGGCATCCCTGCCCTCCAGCCTGTCTGCTGCACCACACAGCTTGGTGTCATCAGCAAACTTGCTGAGGCTGCACTCAATGATTCTCTCCCTGGCACTCACAAAGATGTCGAACAAGACTGGTCCCAGGACTGATCCCTGAGGGACTCCACTTGTCACTGGCCTCCACTTGACCATGGAGCCATTGAGAGCCACTCTTTGGGTGTGGCCATCAAGCCAGTTCTTTATCCATCTCGTGGTCCACTCTTCCAACCCATGTGTCACCAGCTTGGAGACCAGGATGTGGCGCAGGACAGTGTCAAAGGCCTTGCTCAGGTCCAGGTCAATGACAGCAAGGACATGTTTCCTTGAAGTCTCTGTGCATACTGATGTGGGTAGCAGAGCTCCTTAGCACCTTCCAAAAGTTCACTACAACTGTTTCCAGTGGCCTACAAGTATTTTCTTTCTTACATTTCCACTGCACAGTACACACTGTGTGGGGCAGCAAGCATGAAAGAGATGCAGCCTATGTTGAATAATCTTATTTCTGCAGATTTCCTGTGCTGTGGAGATGCCACACTTCTAATTCAGGAGTAAATGAGAGTCTGTTTTTCTTTCTAAGTGTGCTGTGAGCTTTATTGTTTAATATTAAAGCTGCGTTGGGAAAAGTGGCCTGTAAATGGCTAATAAAAGCAGCATTTACAGCTTGTAAAGTGCATCAGGTCTCTGCCCTGCTTTGCCTAGGGAGGTTTATATTAGTGTTCACTGTCTAGCATTTAAGAACTGCCCATCTCTGTTCTGTTTGGACCCATTAAAATGACAGTGTGGACAAATCTGAAAGCTCATCTTTCCTTATGAACTCTGCTAGATCTTGGCAGGAAGAAGAAGTGAGCAGTGCTGGTCCCTCCTCAGCACAGGGGCGAGGATGCAGTTCAGTCAGAGGAGCCCTGCGCAGGGCTTGCTGCTGGTTGTGGCTCTGCAGCAGTGCTGTCACCGCTCTCCTGTGGCTCAGTGATGACCTATCCAATAGCTGGGGAGCTCTGTGAGTAACAAACTGCTCATCTAATTCCTGTCAGCATGGGCAGCAGAAATAGAATCATAGAATGGTTTAGGTTGGAAGAGACCTCAAAGCTCACCCAGTTCCAACGCCCCGCCATAGCCAGGGACACCTCCCACTAGAACAGGTCACTCAAGGCCTCATTCTACCTGGCCTTGAACACCTCCAGGAAGGAAGCAACCACAACCTCCCTGGGCAACCTGTGCCAGTGTCTCACCACCCTCACTGTAAAGAAGTTCTTCTTAACATCCAGTTTAAATCTCCCCTCTGCCAGTTTAAACCCATTACTCCTTGTCCTGTCATTACAAGACCTTGTCAATAGTCCCTCCCCAGCCTTCCTGTAAGCCCCCTTCAGATACTGTAAGGCTGCTCCAAGGTCTCTCCAAAGCCTTCTCTTCTCCAGGCTGGAAAGCCCCAACTCTCTCAGCCTGTTCTCATAGCAGAGGTTCTCCAGTTCTCTCAGCATCTTCATGGCCTCCTCTTGACTCACTCCAACAGTTTGATGTCCTTCTTGTGTTGAGGGCTCCAGAACTGCACACAGGACTCCAGGTGGGGTCTGAGGAGAGCAGAGTAAAGGGGCAGAATCCCCTCCCTTGCCCTGCTGGCCATGCTGCTCTTGCTGCAGCCCAGCACAGGGTTGCTGTCTGGGCTGCACATGCACACTGCCAGTTCATGCTCTGCTTTTCATCAACCACGATCTCTAGGTCCTGTTCCTCAGGGCTGCTCTCCAGCCTGGATTTGTGCTTGGGATTGTGCCCACACAGGTGCAGGACCTTACACTTGGCCAGCTTTATCCACAGAGCTTCAGTTGCCTTCACTGACCTTAGAGCAGATTTTTTGCCTGTTCCCTGCTGATTTTCTTCCTTTTTCAAAGGAGTAAAGGGAAAGGGTTGAGCCTGTGCTGTGCTCTTTATCTGGTCATAATACTGGAGCTGTAGTTGTCTATTTCAGTTGTCTTCTGTAACTGTGGACAATCCTGACTAGAGAAGTAGATGAAAACATGAATCATTTGTACTGACCAGTGGTGCCTGCAGAACAGTGCTCACAATTTCCTTCTAACCTCAGAGAATAGGATTAAGCATTTAGGTAACTTAGACCTTGGACCTTGCAGTTCAAACTTCCAAGGGCGAACCAGCCTCGAATTTGGAGTTCAAGGATTTGTGGAAGAGATACAGTCAGGATGAAGTTGTACTCCAGATTGTTACCAAGTGCCTCATATTTAGCAGCAAGTAAAGCTGTCATACAGTGATATATTTGGATTTAATGCATGCTCTTTAATTACCAAATCTGTCCTAAGGTTTCTGTTTCCTTCTTTGCTTCTTTGAGACGTACATAAAGCTGCGCAGGTCCAAGCACACAGCCTAAGCACATATGCTGCTAGCTAATAAGAGGTGACCCTGTCCACTCTCTTTGCCCTCATAACAGTTCATTATATTGTCCAACATTTTTGAGCCAGAGTAAGTGAGATTTATAGGTTGCCTGGGGATAATCATTTCAAGAAGAAAGATCAATGATATGCAAGTCAGTGGAAAGAGCAGCAAGTTCCAATAGCTGCCTTGTTAGAAGGCATCAAACATCTTCATAAACTATTTAAAGGTAGAAATGATCATTAACCTTTGCTGTAGCCAATTACATTCAGAACGGTCAATGCCATTTAACATGAGTCAGGGTGACACCCAGCAAGGGTGGGCAGGAATGTGGACATAGTAATGCTTTGAAGTAATTTTCACACTGGCTCTGTCTGAGGGAAGGCATTGGACAAGCAAACCGAAGAGAACAGCAGCTTCTTGCTTACCTCGTGTGAGCTCTCTGGCCTTGTTTGGGACTGAACTGCACTTGTATTGCTTTACATCCACCTCAGATGAACAGCCACGGGTTCTTTTTCTACCTCCCTTAGTTAATTATTACTATTTTTAATCTGGTGTGAAAGCATTTCATTTTTCCTGCGGGAGAAATCTTGACCCAGATTCTTTGCTCGCAGAGATGGGAGAAGAGCAGCTTGTTCGGGCTCAGCCTCTTCCTTTGAAACCACCTTCAGGAGCTGACGTCACCATCCCTGTTGGAGACGTTTGCAAGCTCTACAACAATGCACCCCTCAGCTGCTTTTTGCTGTGAAGGGCTGTAGCACTTGCTGCTGCATTCTGAGCGTGAGCTGTGGTTGACAATCTCAATTCCTCCTCTTCTCCTCCCAGCCTCTCTGATGCTGAAGGGATGACATTTTTCCCAAGCTTGCCTGCATTGGGTGTTTTACTGCTGACTGCATGTGGCCCTCTCACTTTAATTACTTCTGCTGTGACTAGCACTGTATGCTCTATAATGTTTCAGAGACTGCTTGCAATTAAAACAAAAAAGAAGTAATACATTACAGGTTACAACCCAGCCAGGCTCCATCCACTGTAATTCCTGCAGCTTCAGGCTCTGAGCTTTCCAAGTGGCTCAGAGCCCACAAAAGAACAGAACCTTGGGACACAGAGAAGAGGCAGGAGAGGAATATTGTCTTTCTAGGTTCCTGAAATGCATCATTTCCTGAAGGCTGCTTTTATTTTCCCAGTTCCTTTGCTCTTGAAAGAAAATGTCAACACACTTAACTTTTCATCTCCTAGTTTCCAGGGGACTGACTGCAGTCAGTCTCCAGTTGCCGAAGGGTTGTGGTTGCGCCGAGTGATCTCAACCGATGTTTTGGAGCACTTTAGCACTTTTAAGGCAATCGAAAGTTTTGCAACCATTTCAATGGCCTTGAGACCAGTTTGAGGGGGACAATTTGCCATTGGAATGGGCTGCCCAGGGAGGTGGTGGAGTCTCTGTCCCTGGAGGTGTTCAAGAAAAGGCTGGATGGATGAGCCACTTAGTGCCATGGTCTAGTTGACTGGGTAGGGCTGGGTGCTAGATTGGACTGGATGATCTTGGAGGTGTCTTCCAACCTGCTTGATTCTATGATTCTATGAATTTGGAGACAGTTTTGACTATTGTGTCTTCAGAGCAGCAAAACACTGAAGCGTGCATTTAATTTTAAGCACTGCCCTGGTTCTGCCTGTGAAACACACACAAGATGTGGTCCATCCATCCTGCTGAGTAAGACTAACAATTATATCTCATTCTCTTCTTTTTTCCCCTCCTTTCTCACAGTCCTTCTTTCCTCCCCCCCAAACTCTCTTGGGCAGTCTCAAAGAGACAAACACAGAAAGCTAAAATGAAACAGCTCATGCAGGGAAGCGCAAGCAACGCAGGGAATTTCTGTTTAGAAATCCAAGCAGCAGAGTTCCCTTGCTCTAAATGCTGGCTGAATTCATTTGTGAAAATATACAGCATGTAATTGATGTGTAAAGTGACAAATTAAACTCTGAAGTTCCCTGGTTTGTTCTCTGTGTGGAATATAACATGACAAGCTTTGAAAAATGCCTCAGCTCTGTCCCACTGGCACCACAAGTGTGATTAGGCTGCAGCCTTCGTCTTTACCTTGACTGTGATGGAGCTTTTAGCAGCACATGAAAATATGAGACAAAGACTCAGAGTTGTTTGGGTGCTTGGATCCCAGTTCAGTTAGGTGTTTTTAAGCATCTCATCCCCATAGCCTGAGAACTGGGGCTGCAATACAGCCACTCTTTGCATGAAGGTCAGGGAAGTGAATTAAATCCATAAGGGAAAGAGGTATTTGCCATTCTCACATGGCATAGCACCACATTAGTAATTCCATTTAGTTTAGATTCAGCATCAATCAGGGCCTATCTGGGGAAGTTTTTCAAGGGAAGAGTGCACAAAGAGCACATGTGCAGAGCAACCTTTCCAGCTTCAGCCTGCTGGCTTGCAGTTTAAGAGGGACTGGGATCTGCTTCAGAGAGTCCAGCGAAGGGCGAGGAGGGTGATTAGGGGACTGGAGTACTGCCTGATGAGGAGAGGCTGGGGGACCTGGAGCCATTTAGTCTGCAGAAGAGAAGACTGAGAGGGGATTTAATCAATGTTTATAAGTATATGAGGGCTGGCCAGGAGTGGGGGGACAGGCTCTGCTCACCTGCTCCCTGGGATAGGACAAGGAGCAATGGATATAAACTGCAGCACAGAAGGTTCCACCTCAGCACAGTGAGGAACTTCTTTACTGTAAGGGTCCCAGAGCATTGGAACAGGCTCCAGAGAGGGGTTGTGGGGTCATCTCCTCCAGAGACATTCAAGGCCTGTCTGGATGTGTTCCTGTGTGACCTGAGCTAGATTGTGTGGTCCTGCTCTGGCAGGGCAGTTGGACTCAATTATCTTTTTGGGTTCCTTCTAACCCCTAACATCCTGTGATCCTGTGAGCATGTCCTGAAGCAGAGGTTGTTTCTACATCTATGCATTTGTGTCCCTAGTAGTGCTTCTTTTGTAAAGTTGACCTATACCTTTCACCATCCTTGCAACTTTTCTTAGTGTCTTTTCTGCTTCCATTATCTCTTTCTTTGAGATAGAAGAGTCATAGTGGCACAGGGCAGTCAAGACAAGTGTGAGTGGCAGTGTCTGAATTGTGGGGTAGTGGAAGGAAAGGGATACTTCTGTCTGTTCAGCAAAGAAACTCATGTGCATCTATGCATCTGGTGTGCTGTGTGTTGGAATCATAGAATCACAGAATCAGCCAGGTTGGAAGAGACTTCCAAGATCATCCAGTCCAATCTATCACCCAGTCCTAACCAATCAACTAGACCATGGCACTAAGTGCCTCATCCAGTCTTTAAAGCTACCACTTGGGACTTCACTGGTATGAACATCTTAGACTGGGTTGTAGAAGTTTCCCTAGTCCAATGGCTGACTGGTCCAGGCTTTTGCTTTGTTGCCAGGCTTGCTACTAACCTCTTGGTAATTGCAACCTCAGAGAACCTCCTGTGCTGTGCTTGTAAAATAGCTAAGACATGGGTAGCGCTTCTACCTGCACTGGCTCACTTTTTACTCTTAAATTGTCTCTTTTCTGCTTGCTTGTCTTAGCCTGCTGTGTGGAGGCACATGAGAATAGCCTGTCCCTGCTGCAGCAGTTGGGTTTTGACTATGGCAAGTGAGGGCACGAATAGGTGCCACTGTTCATTTGTTACTGTGGCAAACAGCATCAGCCCAGCTGACACTTGCATCCGTGAGTGCTTTCCTCTCTAGAAATTCACTTAATCTTTTCTGACACCCTTTTGGTGTTTAAAGAAAAAAACTCCTGGCTTATTCCCATTCCCAGACACTGTGATGTAGAGACCTGCAGAATTAAAGTGTTGATGAACTCCTTTGTTTTAAATGATTGCAGTAGAACATAGCAGAGAGTAGTTTTAACTAAGCTAAATGAAACCTAGGTTTTCTGAGTGATAGTGATGTCTCTTTTAAAGAGACATTGATAGAAGCTGCTTGAAGCTTTCTAAGGCAAGCCAAGCTGAACTGCTCCCAGTGGCAGACAACACAAGTGCTCTCTGTTGAATGGAGTCTGCCTTGCATGGGCTGTGCTCCTTCTTCTGATTCTGAATTCAGTAGGAAATCTTTCCATGACGTGGCACAGGATATCCTGAATGTTCTCTGAAGAAGGAAGAGTTGAGAAACCTCAGCACCACAGTGATGGGGACCATCGTGGGTCAGATCATCTTGGAAGAGGAGAAATAACCTTACCATTCTCAAACAAAGCACCAATAATTTGCATTCTTGGTGCTCCTCTATTCCTCAAAGCAGACTTTTTAGAAAGGCTTCTCAGAAGTCATGCTGCTTGCCAGCAGTTGTGTTCCACTGTTATGCAGAGCTAAGTTCCAGGCTGAGGATTTCATGTAAACCAGGAGGCACATACTTTGCTTCTGCCCAACCCTGTGCCTGAAGATTACCATTTCTCAGGGCAACAGTGTCAGAAAGTGGCATCTTGATAGCATGTCCCAGGAGTGCAAACACTTGTCTTTCACACCACATAGCAGACTTTAGAGAAGGTGGAGAGGGACTATGCCTCTTATCTGGTGGCTTTTATGCTAAATTGTGTCCACATTCCCAACCCTCAGACTCAGGCTAAGTGAAGTAAATGCTCTTCCCTAGAGCAGTGTATTGTGCCACGCTTTGAAACACAAATATGGTTTTGGTTTGTTTTATTCTGCTCCATCCCTGCTGATACCAAAGCCAGCACTAGGCACAGGGAGTGCTGCAGGGAGAAGCAAACAGCTGATGCTAAAGGGAGGATTCTGGAGGTAGCATGCTCACAAAAAAGAAGGTTAATAACATTTTGCAGAAAAGCAGATCTTCCCTAGCACACAGTGCCCAGCATGGAAGTGATTTTCCAGAGGAGGCAGGGTGGGAAGAGTAGCAGTGGCACAAAGGAGGAGTTTGAGCTCTCATTCTGCAAGCAGGAGAATTCAGTTATGGAGAGCAATGTTGAGGCTGCTTCCCAGTATAATGGAGCATGATACAGAGCAGGGAAGGGATCACGTTTCATAAAGTGCTCCTCACTGCTAGCAGCAAGAGGGGAAATGGAAGATGTGAGACTGTGCAAAGTGGGTTAAGACTAGCATGGCTCAGAGACTTTTTGTACTGCTGTGCTGCTGCTGCCAGAGTCAGTAGTAAAACACCCCTTGATTGCAGGTGGGAGAGAATTTGATGCTGAAGCCTCTTGAAAACCCCATAAGTTCTCTCAGATTCTTCCATCTCTGCTTTGTCAAAGATTTCTCTTTGCTTCCCATTTCTCTCTGTGCTACCACAAGCAATCCTGGTGGGGCAGGTCTTTCAGCAAACTCTGTGCTGCAACATTTCAGAAGGAGCCCAGGGACTGTAGGCATCTCACAAGCCTTTTTCACCCCCTGACCTTCTCTGCTCTCCACTCAGCCCTTCATTCTCTGTCCTCTCCAGGCCTTGCCCTGCTCAGGCAATAATGGAGCCATGAGCTGGCAAAGTTAGGGCAGGGACATCAACTTTAACACACTTGGCTACACATCCACTCCATGCAAAATGCCTTCTCATCTGTCTTGCAAGGGGTCACATGCTGGAGTAGCTCCTTCAGCAGCACCATTGGTTTCTGATCTGAAGAAAAAGACAAGAGGAAGATGTTAGAAACAACCACAAAGCTCAAGTCTTCCTATACCATCCAGAAGATCAAGATGCTCAAGTCCCCCATCCTGAGATGGTTTGTTGGCTCTTTCTTCAGGATGAGATCTTCTTGCACTGACTCACTCCTGTGGACTCAGTAAACCTCCCTTGCAGTGATTAATTAATGCTCATGGTGCCTACTCAACGAGAGACATCTAAAGCTCCTGAAAGAAGAGGGGTTTGATGCCATTTATAGCTGTAGCATGGAGATGAGGAACAAGTCGTTACAGCAGAGCTAGAGGGAGGCTTCCCAGCAGGGTTGCCTGCAGGGCTGGACTCTGCCAAAGGAGGAGAGGAGCGGCCGAGCCAGCAGCAAGCTGCAGGGCTGGGTTTGTTGTCCTGCTGGGCCACTATTTTACAATCTGAATAGGTGATTGAGGTGAGCATCCTGGGGCTTTCCCTCTGCTGAAGGATTTGCCCTGCATGGACAGGGACTGTGGGCTTTGTCTGCAGTACAAAGAACTGCCTGCACGGTAGAGCAAGAATGGATTGTTTAGAAAGGAGGTTGATGTCCTGGGAGGATGAGGCTAAGCCAGGAAGGTGTGTAGGTAAAAAAGAGCAAGTGGTACCCACACCACTGCTGACCAAAGTGTAATACCTATGGTTTCAGCCTTTGTTCAAAGAGGAAAGACTGACTAGCACAGCCTTTATTTTTCAGGCAAGGTGGGGGGGCCTGGATTCAACCTCAGAACAGCCTCTCTGCACCAGGGAATTGCAGAAGTGCTCAAAAAGAACTGTGGTATATTAAACCAGCTCCCAGGCTTCCAAAATCCTGCTTGGGATCTGCAGGGTCCCGGTGCCTCCACAGAGGGGCTGTGAGGTGAGGTGCAGGGTCTGCTTCCTGGCCTGGCTGGAGCACAAACCGCAGGGGTTGCTGGTGGTCTCCACACGCTGCCAGGCAGCAGAGCCGCTGGAATTAGCGCTTATTGAAACGGCTGCTGTGTGGGTACAGGATATTATTAGCCTGCACAAGCCTCGTTGCAGCGAGTGTGTAGATGACACCAAAGGCTGGGATAAAGCTGTGTTAATCAGGGATATGCAGGGAGCTAACACATCCCTCCTAGCGCAGGCAGGGATGTTGGATGTGTTACCCTCTGAGGTTCATAGAATAGCAGCAGTAGCAATGTGCTGTTCCTGCTTTGCTGAAAGGCTGTGGATTTAATTTCTGCTGCTAAGCAGTGCTATTTGCAAACCCATGGAGGGTACAGAGCGGATTTCTAGGACATGGGCTTGTATATATTCATCCTTTTCATCTGATGCTCCTGACCTTGGGGTGTAATATATTCTTGTGTACCTTTGTACTTGCTAGACAAGTGAGGCAAGAATGTGAGCCAAAGGTGCTGATACTGATCTGGATTTGGGAGACACAGGTTTAAATCCCTACCCTTACACAGACTTCTTGTGACAAAATCTCACATAATAAAACCCTTCAGGAAGTGAAGTGCAGCAAGAATGACATAGAGACTGAAAAAAAAAAACAAACCAAAACAACCACCACCACCAAAAAACCCACTTGAAAAAGGTACAAAACATCCTGAGGCACATGGTTGTTAAACTTCAAGCAGTGTGTCTTGCCTAGAGGTCTGCAGAGCTTGTGTGTGTATGTGTGTCTGGCCTGCTGGTCTGTTTCAGCTGCAAACAGACTGAATAATGAAGCTGGACATTTTTGGCTGCGTGGATCAAATAGCCATGGTTATGACTGCAAATTAATAAAAGAGGGGAAAGTAAGAACATAAAAGGCTGTTTTTTCAAGCACTGGCAGCCAGGATCTCTTCTCAGGGCAAAGGTGGGTCAGGCAGGGCAGCAGCAGGGTCAGGATAAATCCTCCTGGGATGTCTCTGTTCCAGTCCTGTTAGAGGAGAGTTCACACAGTGGCTGCACTCAGGGAATGGTGGGAACCCCGAGCAGATGCATCCTGGCAGTCCAGTTATTTATTTATTTCCCCAGACTCCAGAGCCGCTTTAAAAGAATTTCCTAACGTGGCTGTAATCATTTCTACAGGCAGGCAGGCAGCTCTAACTTGATTTTCAAGGATGACTTCCTCTTTGGAGGTGGCAGAAGGATTATTTTAGAACAGCATATTCAGGCAGCAAGCTGAATGCATTTGCTGCAAGTCCAGTGCAGAAGCCAGCACAGCTGGGGTGAACTGGACTGTGGTTGTTCCTGAAGGGGAACAAAGGGCTAAGAGAGTCAAAGAGACTAAAGTTAGTATTTGGGGAAGAGCAACATTTTTTCCACATCAGAAATCATCCACTCTACTTCTTCAAGTCTGTGCTCCCTGGAGAAGAAGATAGACAGGGCAGGAGCATCCTTCAAATACTGTTAGTTTCAAAGGCAAGAACTTGCTGTCTTCATTGCCAAGGGTCCGTCCAACCCCGGCCACCATACCCAGCACTTGTGCGATCAGAACCAGCCACAGGAGGGGGACAAAGATGCACTCGGTGAGGAAATTTTATCCTGTAAGAGATTTAACCTCCAACTACAAGGCAGTGGAACTTCTTCTGGCAGTGGATCAGAGTCCATGCTTGTCAGTCTTGTGTGTTCCAGTCTTGCTATGTACACACAGCATATCTCAGGATACGGCCTGTGCTGTCTTGTTTGCAAAGGTCTTCAGATAACATTGTCATTTCAGGAAACAAGGATGAATAATAAGCTACCAGATACAACAGAGTGTGGGAGATGGTTTGAGAGAGAGGTTTTTACCAGCAGGAGATGTTCACTCTGCCCTTGGTGCTGTCAGGCAGGAGCCCTCCTGTGTCAGATGGGCTGTCTGAGCCTCCTCACTTCCAGCGCAGTGTAAGCTGTGGCTGCCCCTAACCCTCAGTGTGTGCAGGATGTAGCTGAAGCAATTCTGTGGCTGGTTCATCTCCACTGATCTCAACCAGCACTGACCACTCTGGTGTGGTGCCTACAGGAGCTTATCCATACAAACAAGGGTTTCAGAGAGAGAGACAGCTGACATTGCCCAGTCTGTAACAGCTAGTTGAACGATGCCCATGACATACAAGCAGCACACCTTTGCCCCATGCATGCACAGCAGGCACAGTGCTGCTGGCTGAAGCGAAGGCAGCCTCTTGCAGGGCTGCAGCCAGAGCAGCAGGCAGCTGGGGCTGGAGCTGGAGCTAGCTTAGCAGTAGGAAGAGCAGGTGGCTGAGCAGCAGGGAGGAGGACTTGCCAACCACACACATCACTAGGATCCTGAAAGGAAACAATTTGTTTAACTAGGCTGCCAAATAATATCTATATTATGAATGCACCAAACACTGCATATTCCTCCTCCCTGCAGGGTTCCTGCTTCCAGGTAAAGATGTTGTTTTCTATAGTTCATACCTAGAGGAAGATTGGAAAGACCTGCCAAAGCCCCCTTGGCTGCTTTGCTAGAAGCAAGTGGGTGTTTTTCTGCAAGGCAGTGAAGGTGGAGGATGGATTTGTGCTCCCATGTATCACCTCAGCTTTTCTTGGGGCTGGGTTTCCCCAGTGTGTTCACAGCTCTTCATCTTCTCTCACCTTTGTACTTGTTTGTCTCCATTTTGGGAAGCTCCAGGATGCATGGCAAACATCTAGAGAAGTGCTGCTTCCTTGCTGGTCACGGTGGCTACCACCTGAGCTTGATGCTCTCCTAAAAGTGCTCTCGGGTGGATTGTCAAGTGCTCACAACTCACATCTGAGGTCAACTTTTTAAAAGGCGTTTTAGAGTGCTAAATCACATTCCTGGGTTTTGTCTGGAGCTATTCAAAGCAGGTTCTATCCATGCTCAAAGCATGCTATCTGATATTAATTACTGGGTGGGTGGATGGGCAGCAGTTTGAACTGGGACCTCAGCACAGCAGAGAGACAGTGAGCATCTAGAAATCCATAGAGGCAGTAGGTGTGCGATGGAATGCAGGTGAAGTAGAGCACCACAGTGACTGAGCACCTGCACTTCAAATCCCTCTGAAAACTGTGAAGTGAACTGTCCAAGACCAGATAATGTTCAGGCTGCAGCTGACTTCTCTGATTTTTCCTAAGTGATAAGGTTTAAAAAGGAAATTGTTGAGGTGCTGGATGTGACATATGACTTACAAGGGCATTAGTGTGACTCTAGAAAAACACTCATAGCAGTGTAAGAAAAACAAACACAGTGGAAAAGTATTTATGGATCTGCACTGACTTAAATGGTCACCAAACCAACTTCCTTTTCTGTCTCCCACAGGAAAAAAAATGAAACTAGAAAACATAATAAACACAGAAACTTTAGTTCTGCCCCTTGCCTGGCATTTACAGGCTTTCTGGAGCTTGAACAACACTGGATGTGCCTGAGTATAGCTAGCACCAAGCAATTGGGTGTTCAAGAAAAGACTGGATGGGGCACTTAGTGCCATGGTCTAGATGACTGGATAGGGCTGGGTGCTAGGTTGGACCGGATGAGCTTGGAGGTCTCTTCCAACCTGGTTGATTCTATGACTATTCTGTGACCAATTGCACACTAGCTAATCTTTGCAGGAGCTGAGCTGCCTTCCCTGCTCTGTCAAAATGCATTTGGGGTTAGTGGTTTGCAGGCAGGAAGGCAAAGAGAAGAGCTGGAGGGTTTGGAAGTGGTATAACCAGGCAGGCAGCTTCTTCTCTTCTCCCAGTTTCTCCTTCCCATCATGAATGCAGAGATCTTTTCCTCCAGTGCTTCAGCTTCACTTAACTCTCCCTTTGATCAGTGTTTATAGTAATGGAGCTTGGTATAAGCTCTAATATCCCTAAATGCTGTAAATATATATCTATAAACACTAAACAAAACATTCCCTATATGATAAACAGAGACCAGAACTGTGAATTAAGGCCCCAGACAAGGCAGATGCAGAGCAACAATCCTCAAGGACTTTGAAGTTAAAAGCCTGGCTGTGTAAATGTAAGAGCTTTTGTAAGTCAAACTAAAAGTCTCATTAACACCAAACTTCCCTGATCAGAAACCTGCCTGGTTCAGTCAGAATCCCTGAGGACACAAGTATTTAGCACACTTTCTAATTAAAAGAAGAGAATTATGGTACAGCAGTTAAAATATGGTTTATACTTGTCTAGGAAATGTTCACTAGCTTGTGGATGCAGAGATGTAGTGCCAGGGCTCTTTACAAAGAGAACACTGGCAAGTCAAGAAAGAAATTAGTCTCTCCTGTGGTCTTCTCTGTGTTTTGGGATGTTGTCACCATGGGAAAGAAAACAGAATTAACCCTGATCTTTTTTTGGCCACTGCACCGAACTCCTCTCCGGACCTGAACTGCAAAGCATTGCTCAGACACCACTGAGGTCTCACCTTCTTTGGGGAATTGTGTTTTTTATCTCATGAACTCTGTCTGAAGGATCTCTGCTGATGGTTGCTCCTGGCCTGAAGGCAAGGCACTGAGCTGCCTAGGGAGGTGGAGGCTGTCCCTGGAGGTGTTCAATAAAAGACTGGATGAGACACTTAGTGCCATGGTCTGGTTGACTGGATAGGGCTGGGTGCTAGATTGGACTGGATGAGCTTGGAGGTCTCTTCCAACCTGGTTGATTCTATGATTCTGTGAGGATATATAGAAAGGACAACAAGACAGGCAAAGCAGACAAAGCAGCCAATGGATGTGTGCCTGTGAATGCCACACAGAATCCTAGAAGGCATTGGATTAGAAAGGATCTCCAGAGGTCAGCCAGTCCAACCTCCCTGCAGAAAGCAGGGACATCCCCAACTAGATCAGATTGCTCAGAGCCCCATCGAACCTGACCTTGAGTGTCTCTGGGGACCAGGCCTCCAACACCTAGCCCTAGGCAACCCATTCCAGTGCTCCACCATCCTGATACCAAAGAATTACTTCCTAATGCCCAGTCCAAATCTACCCTGCTCTAGTTTAAACCATTGCCACTCATCCTGTTGCTACAAGCCCCTGTAAATCCACACATATTTCTTTACTATCTCCTTGTTTGTAATGAAAGGGCAATTTATTGTATTGCTTGTTAAGTGGCAACAAGGATAGATGGGCTTCTGTAAAATTGCCCTGCCACAGGAAGCAGTTTAGGTTTCTGATTTAATGAGATGATGTTCCTTCTCATATCACTACTGGTGGACACTGGCCCTGCACCAGGGTTCATCCAGCCTCCAGCAAGGTGTTGGGAAAGAGATGAGTGTTTGTGAAAGCCAAGATTTGTCCAGTTCTGGGAGATCAGTTATTTTCTGGCTAATTCAATTAGAGCCAGGAGAATATTTCTGATCAAAAAATAACTGAACATGTAATAAAGTAATTTCTTTGTTGGAGGGCAGTGAGGAGGAAGAATAAATTAAACCACAATCCATTTCAGTATGAAACAATTCAGTTCTCTTCGAAACTGCCTTTTTTGGTTTGTTTCTTTATTTGTTGTTTTTTTTCAATCTCCTGAAGTTTTTGGAAGCTGAGAAGGTGAGAACTTCAACTAAGAAGAAATCTTTTCCTTAATGCCAAAAGAAAGCAGGGATCCAACATTCCATGGATCTTTAGAAATACTGATTTTGAAAACTAATCCTTTGAGTTTATTACCAAATGAACCCCCAGCCCTGTTTTCACATGTGTCAACAATCTAAAACGTCATTTATTGCATGGTCCTGGTCTCAGGTCACCTTTGAGAGCTCATCTAAATTCAAAACCAAAGCTCTTGGTGAGTTCATTAGGCTAAATATTCTGCTTTATGTCACTCTTTGCTGTTTCCTTCTGGCATGAGGTCTCTCTTTTTTCCATAAGCTCCTTCATACCTTTTTGCTGGCTACTAGGGGGGCTGGGTGACGAGAAGCTCAACATGAGCCAGCAGTGTGCACTTGCAGCCCAGAGAGCCAATCAGAGCCTGGGCTGCAGCAGGAGAAGTGTGGACAGCAGGGCCAGGGAGATGATTCTCCCCCTCTACTCTGTTCAGCTGAGACCTCACCTGGAGTACTGCATCCAGTTCTGGAGCCACTATTACAAGAGGGATATGGAGATGCTGGAGCATGTCCAGAGAAGGGCCACGAGGATGCTCAGAGGGCTGGAGCAGCTCTGATATGAGGACAGACTGAAAGAGTTGGGGCTGTGCAGTCTGGAGAAGAGGAGGCTCCCAGGTGGCCTTCTTGTGGCCTTGCAGGATCTGGAGGGGGCCCTACAAAATAGCTGGGGAGGGACTTTTGAGGCTCTCAGGGAGTGAGAGGACTGGGGGGAGTGGAGTAAGGCTAGAGGTGGGTAGGTTCAGACTGGACGTGAGGAGGAAGTTGTTCAGCATGAGAGTGGTGAGAGCCTGGAATGTGTTGCCCAGGGAGGTGGTTGAGGCCCCATGGCTGGAGGTGTTTAAGGCCAGACTGGATGAGGCTCTGGCCAGCCTGATCTAGGGTAGGGTATCACTGCTGCTGGCAGGAGGCCTGGAACTAGATGATCCTTGTGGTCCCTTCCAACCCTAACTGATTCCATGATTCTATGATTGTTATTCTTGCTGTGCCCTGCTTGAGACCAGCCTATATGGGTGGGTGGTGACCCCATAAGTAAGTGTAGTCTTTTGTGAAAAGAAGGATCTTGAAAGTCTGGCTGTGGAACCCATTTGTTTGGTGTACTCAGCAGTGTACAAAGATGTACTCACTTATCTACTAGTATGTAAACCTGATGTTCTGAAGTGCTGCTCTGACTTACTGCCGTACCACGAAGAAAGGCCACGAGCACCACGCATGTGAAAGACCAGAGTTATGAAGGGGCTCTTTATAGCTCTTGAAAACTGAATGCTCGTTAATGCAGCTATATTGGAGCAGGGCTGTCAGGAAAATCAAGTACAATTTTGGTGTTTAGGATGAACTGAAAAGCCTACAGTTAATGTAAATGTGTTTTGAGAACGCTTTGTGTTCAGAGCCAAGTCCTGAAGCCCTCTCTTCCTCAGGCAAAGACTTGCTGGCTCCAGCTGCAGCTGAGCCTCTATCTTTGCTCACTCAAACCTTGGGAGGGAAGTCAACTGAAAATCATTTGAGTTTTGCAGGTACACAGCCTTGAGTAGATTGTCAGCACACCCAGGATTACAAATATCTGTGCTTGCTTCATTCTTCTTCCACTAATACAGCACCCATTTTTGGAACCAGGAGGTTAAATGTTTTGTTTACCCTTAAATGCAAAAGATCCACATTAAATTGAAACATGCTGTATCCAGGAAAAAAATACCCAGAGCAATGAGGTTAAGAGGAAAAGGGGAGAATGTGCTCCTCTGTGATCTGTGTTAGATAGTATTGTCCTGCTTTGGCAGGGGGGTTGGACTCGATGAACTCCTTGGGTCCTTTCCAATCCCTAACATCCTGTGAGCCTGTGACAGTGGGCAGAGACTAAATTTTGGTATCTAGAAAACAAATGTGAAATGGCTCATTAGAAAGTGGAAATGTATAACAGTTGAGTCTAACAGGAGTGTGAGCTGGGGTGTTCTTGGAGTGAAAGGGTGGCTGGGCACTAGGTGCTCACCACCTTCCCACCTTTACATCCCCAGATGCCTTGCCCAAGCTCCATATCACTCTGTGCAGAACAATCAGGGCAAGTAGAGTTATGCAAAAGAGGTTTTCATTATTCTTGTAGTGAAAGCAGTATTATTATTTTAATGAGCAATTTATTCATTATTATCACTGCTCTGTTTTATTAGCCTGTGCTACCATTTGTTTAAGGAACTGCCACGTGAGCTGTGAGAGAGAAGTGAACTGTGCTGAGTCCAACTGACTTCAGTTTGCACTGATTGGAGTCCCAAACAAATTAAATAAGTAATTGACTGGCTTTATGATCTCAGTGAAATTGGCACAGACATTGCTTTTGAAAATTCAGAAGCTGCCTGCATGGTATGAAAGGTGTTTCTGTGGTGCATTCCCCTTGAATTTGGCAGAAAGGAGGGGTTTAGGCTATCAGTTTGCCTGGGTCTCTTAATGAGCAGCTGTTCCTCATTGCCAGCCACCAGCTTCTTGTGGATTATTTCTGAAACAGCAAGAGACAGCAGCAGTCATTTCTGTTACCCTTGACTAAAGGCTGCCTGTTCATAGAATCATAGAATCATAGAATCATAGAATCATAGAATCAACCAGGTTGGAAGAGAACTTCAAGATCATCCAGTCCAACCTAGCACCCAGCCCTAGCCAATCAACCAGACCATGGCACTAAGTGCCTCATCCAGGCTTTGCTTGAACACCTCCAGGGACGGCGACTCCACCACCTCCCTGGGCAGCCCATTCCAATGGCAATCACTCTCTCTGCCAACAACTTCCTCCTAACATCCAGCCTATACTTTCCAAGGCACAACTTGAGACTGTGTCCCCTTGTTCTATTGCTGGCTGTCTGGGAGAAGAGACCAACCCCACCTGGCTACAGCCTCCCTTCAGGTAGTTGTAGACAGCAATGAGGTCCCTCCCTGAGCCTCCTCTTCTCCAAGCTGCACACCCCCAGCTCCCTCAGCCTCTCCTCACAGGGCTGTGCTCCAGCCCCCTCTGCAGCCTTGCTGCCCTTCTCTGGACATGCTCCAGCACCTCAACATCTCTCTTGAATTGAGGAGCCCAGAACTGGACACAGTACTCAAGGTGTCCCGACCAGTGCTGAGTACAGGGGCAGAATAACCCCCCTTATCCTACTGTTAGATTGTCTCTTGCACTGAGCGACATGATATGTTCCCCTGCATGTGAGAAGTTAAGTGAATTCAAAGCATTTCCCTGCCTGCTTCAGGACCCCTCCCAAAAATTCAATCTGGATTTTATGAATGAGAAGATGTCATTCAACTCAGAGCAGCAGAAACCTTTCCTTCAAATAAGTCCAAATACCTTTTCCTTACTCTTTGCATAGCCTTTACCTATCCTTTGCATAGCTTCTTCTCCTTTTTTTTTTCTCATGGAAAATGAAGACAGATTTTTTTTAATGATATTTCAAAGCAAAAAGTTAAAAGTCTGAAAGTTCCATTTGGAGAATGTGGAATTAACTTGGAAACCCTTTGAGATGTATTAAGTGAAATATTTATCAGACTAGACCTTTCCAGGGCTAGCTTTGCATGAGTGGCAGGCTACAAGCAGATTTAATTTAAAACTGTGTTTTTTTAATGATAGCAATGCCAAAGCAGAGCTATTTTGGGAAGTTCCCCTCTGTGAGAGCTGCTGTTGAAATTAGTAGCTTCTGATGTCTGCCATGTGGTAGTGCTTTTAATATAGGTAACCCTGAGTCAAGGTTGGAGACTGTTGTCCCATTTAGTTTCTCACCAGTGAACTGTTGCAGCTTGCCATTTTTTTTTTCATTTCACTCTGGATGTTCTTTATCCAGGTTAGTAACTGTAGTGAGAAGGAGGGAGGAAAATGAACTCCACAAGACTAGATAACATATACACACAGGAGACAACCCTCTGCTGCTCTGCTTCAGGTTAGAGAGGGAGGGAGGGAGGAAGGTAGGAAGTAGAGGGAGGGAGGAAGGGAGGGAGGAAGGAAGGGAGGGAAGG